>SNQJ01S0173968.1:37003-57986 GCA_010110895.2 Picea sitchensis | reverse complement strand
TTCATGGCATATCGCACGCTATTGTTTCTGATCGTGACCCAACTTTCACAAGCAATTTTTGGCAAGAACTGTTTAAGCTACAGGGCACCCAATTGCATCTCAGCATAGCTTATCATCCCCAGACTGATGGTCAAACGAAAATTGTCAACAAGTGTTTGGAAACATATCTGAGGTGTTTTGCATCGGAAAAACAACATCAGTGGGATCAATGGCTACCCCTAGCCAAATGGTGGTACAACACTTCCTACCATACAGCTACTCGCATGACTCCTTTTGAAGCGGTATATGGACAGAAGCCACCTTCAGTTCTCTCATACTTACCGGGTACCTCGAAGGTCCAGGCAGTTAACCAAACACTTACAGTTCGAGAGGATATTCTTCGTACCCTTAAAGAGAACTTGGTCATGGCAAAGAATCGCATGAAGCAACAAGCAGATCAAGGTCGCTCTGAACGTCAATTTGTAGAAGGGGATCAGGTGTTTCTGCAACTACAACCATACAAGCAAACTTCCCTCAAGGCCGAGCATTGTCAGAATCTAGCGCCCAAATTTTATGGTCCTTATACAGTTCTCAAGCATGTGGGACAAGTCGTATATCAGTTAGCTCTTCCCAGTCAGTTGAAGCTACATCTAGTTTTTCATGTTTCGTGCTTAAAGAAGGTGATTGGAACTAGGTGCCAAATTCAAACCAACCTTCCCGAGTTAGCTGAAGAAGGATCCATTTGGCTACATCCAGAAGTAGTTTTGGACCAGCGTGAGCGTCACCTGCATCAGAGAACCATCAAGGAAGTGCTAGTCCAATGGAAAGATACGACTCCAGTAGACGCCACCTGGGAACCAGCTACCATTCTGCAGTAGTTTCCACATCTCAAGCCTTGAGGACAAGGCTGTTTTTAAGGGGGCGAACATGTTAGGGTCCTAACCCGCACATAGGTAGATTAATATATTCGGATGTAATAAAGGTCAATATTAATAGGCCTTTCAATAAAATAGAATAAGGCGGATGTAAGAAGACCTAATAGAAGCTTCCGCTTCTAGAAGGATCTTCCTCTAGATGTTTCTCTTGATAGACATATTTAGTATAAATAAGGGTCCAGGGTATGAAAACCCTAGCTTGGAGATTATTGTAACAGAGCATTGCTCGATTGGAGGTTGCCCCCTCGAAGAGGCCTGTGAACATTGCTTTTTGAATCAAAGTGTTATTTCTGTTGTTGTTCTTATATCATTTTTGTGTTATTGTGGAGATTTTGCTGGATATATTACTGTTATTCTGCCATTTCTAGTATTTTATTTATGTTCTGCATATTTATTATATCTGGTATCTTGCACCACGAGACATACACAGTGGATCTATGTGTCAGTACTAATTCATGAATACCCCGTCACAACCTGTATCAAAATGATAACATCCAGGGTCTTCATTTCCATCGTCTCTAAGTATGAATCTAGCCATGCGATTACAGGTGTTGAAGTCGAACATGGTAGAAACCACTTGATTACTGTTCAATAATGAAAAATGTTAACAAGTGCGAGGGAAATCACCATTGATGTCAATGACTCCCAAGGTACCCCAGTACAATCCAACGAATGTGAATAAATGAGTTGAAGTCGAACAATCGATGGAATCTTCCAATCAAGGGTCAATAAGGTGAACCCACTGTTGAAAGCGAAGAAACCTGCCATTGAGGCATGCATGCTCTAAGGTACTAAATGATTTCTAAGTCTTGTTTCTAGATAATGAGTTGAAGTCGACAGGAAAAGACTCGTCACAGGAGGACCTTGATGTATCACCCATCAATGACACAAAATATGTAACATATTTGAGGTAGATCAAAGTATGAAGTGATTTTGAACTGACATAAGGAAGGTCGACATGGTAGAAAATTTATAACTGTAGATGGTCGACTCGATAGAAGGCTTGTTAAGGTTGGACTTCCTTGGAACATATGAATGACACGACAATGGTCTTGGAAGCATTGACTCGAGGAGGACCCAACATAGAACTTGTGGACGGTAAAACAAAAGACAAATGAATTTCCCAACCCAGATACAATGATGAAGGGGGGTGTCATGTTCAAGAGCGACTATTACTGCCACTAACACAAATACAAAGACACATTTCTTTTTCAATTTTCCCCCACCATTTATGGTGAGTACCTCTTTATTTTTACACAAGCTTCAGGAGGATAACATATGCTTGTAGATATAAGCTCATCCTTTAGATGAGTCCCTCGTAGTATGTTTAACGAACCCTAAGAAGGAGTGGTTCAATCCCATATGAGTATTTCAATGTTTGTTTAATGAGTCCAAAGAGAGAAAACTCAGAGGTTTTTCAATTTTAGAGAGTCTGAAAAACACTTAAAGAGAACTCCATCGGGTCTTTTTTCGTAAATTAATCTGACAAGACCGAAAAAGTGATAATCTACCACTCATCAAATGTTTTCTTCGAATACTTTTACAAGCGTGAAAAGAACAAGGTCGCTCGGCAATATTTTCATTTTTAAGGAGTGTGAAAAGAGCTTAAAGGATACTCAAATATAGTTTGCAAATGAAAAGTGATAAAAGTCAATAAAATAGGTAAAAAACCACATTTTACCATTTCATTTGTAACTTTACCCAAATATTGCTTCAAAGCCCTTTTTCACCCTGATTTTCAACTGTTGACTGTGGAGCACACGGCAGATCATTTCACGAATTGTCTCCGCTAAAGAGGTTATCTCCTTCTCCTTCATCTTTCCATGTTTTCAAAATTGATTTTCATTGGTTAAATTTATGTTTTTGGGTCAATTTTTAGGGGTTACCCGCGCGTTGAAGTCGTTGCAGGTGCCCTATATCGAGAACTGTGACGATCTAGGATCGTCACAGGTGACCCTATAGGTAGGGTGCGATGACGTCACAATGTGCGAATGCGCAGGCGTGCGATGACCGCAGCCCAAAATTTAAAAATATGAACCCAACTAGGGAAAATCCCCAGGAAAGAAATTTATGTTTCTAATCTCATATTATGGTTCCTTGGCAGGCTTTCCTAGGTTAAGATATTGGAGTGGCGCGAATGAGAGCACGAAGAAGAAGATTACTTCATTAGGAATGACCTAGTAACAGTTATGGCTCTCCAGCAGTGTGGGTTACTAAAAAATTTCAGGATTCAGGGCATGAGAGCCCAGATGAGACTACTAGAATACTTGGTTAACGTGTGGGATGTGAACAAGCAGGAATTTCACGTGGGTGTCCACACGCTCACCATAGATATCGAGGATATCGGTTTCCTGGCATGACTATCTCATCGCGGTTCACGGGTGTCACTTACAGGCAGCAGAGGCGGAGGTGAGCCTATGAACTACAACGTCCATCATCATTGTGTGCCAGGTACTGAGAAACATAGCGGTAAGGTAGCTATCAGAGATGTCTGAGATTTACCTTTGCAGACTATCCTCTATACTATTAGTCGCATGGCAGGGAGTGTATCTCCCCGAGTGGATTTGCAGAGCCATTTTTAGTATGCATTGGAATGCATGGAGCCCAGAGTCTTCAACTGGTGCGAAGGGGTCCTAAAAAGCATGAAGAAACAACTTACCAAGTTTCGAAGTGGTGGGTTAAAACAATTTGGATATGGGTCTATTTTGGTATCCTTCTTCCGGGAGAGGGTCCTTGTCCTACGCTTACAGGTGGAGTGGGGTATACCCACTCCACAGGATCTGAGGATGAAGAGGTGGGTAGATCTCATGGCTCGACATGGAGGTGGTCCCATCGTCAGGTATGACAGTGTCTTCTTCCAATGGCTGAGGAATCAACTGCTCATCGTAGAAGATTATGCGTATGTCGGAGTAGATTTTTGCGAAGATCCAGATTTATCTCTTCCTGAAGGTTCCCAGTGGGGGGACATAGGTAAGAAGGAAATTTTGTTTATATAATTTTTTTGTTGTTTTTTAATGATATAAAATGTTTTTTGTGTTATTTATCCGATGATTAATCGTGTACTCTCATCAATGCAGATGTGGGACCTTATCGTCCTCCGGGTTCATCCCCGATCCAAAGGCGAGGGGAGAGAGGTGTTGTAACAGGTGTAGTTGTTGTAGATCTAGAGGTCATAGAGAAAAATCTGGAGGGGCTAACCATGCATGTCCATGATGCCACAGTGGATGAGCTCCCTAAACATTATCAGCGCCACACAGTGGGCATATCTGCATCCATCGGTGACTACCCCATAGAGTAGCACGGGCGGTCGCTTATTATAGCGAGCAGCATCCTTGATGCTTTTGTACATGAAACTATGAGCTTCACATTTTTGATATTTTGGTCTTCGGACAAAAACTCTTTTTATAAACTTTTATCATTATGAATATAAGGCTCCTACCGGCTTACTTGTTTTTATGTACAAAGTGTGATTGGATTTTATAAATGTCTCAAATGTTTGTCTAACACATAATTAGCCAATGCATCTATCAATGTATTTAGACATCTAGGAATGTGTTGATATTCAATGTAATAAAAATGACGTTCCAAGAGACGAATTCGTAAATATACCCTTAACAAAGTAGGACTTCGGATAGAATAAACGTTACTCAGTTGTAGTACTACTAACTTTGAATCAATTCGTAAAATAAGATGACAGATTCCAAGTGAAACAACTTCAGTTAAAAACTCGATAATTGCACTGTATTCCGCGATATTGTTAGTTACATGACCAAGGCAAACACCATGTAGACTGATCAATTCATCCGTAGGTGCATAGATTGCCCAAGCAGCAGATGCTAATTTTTGAGTACTGCGATTAGCGCCATCAACGAAGCCAATGTAGGGTAGTGAAGACACCGACATCTAGAAACCAAGCACAATGCAAGGTAATCATTTAAAGGGTGAAACCAGAAAACGAAAAAGCACACAAGAGTGTGATACACTAAAAATACACAACACTCATGCAAAAATGATTTAAGCATAGTACTTCTTCAAGTAAAGCCCATTTCTGGGTTCACTCAAAGGGATTCCATCATAATCTACCAGCTCATAAGCCCCTTTCTCCAACACTCATTTCATAGTATAAGGACCCCACCACATGGGCTCGAATTTACCAGCCCCTAGTAAATCACGATCTTGCTCGTAAAGAAGAACTAGATCACCTTCAGAAAAAACGCGTGGTTTGACAAGCTTGTCATACTGAGCTTTGACACGCTTTTTATGAGTTTCAATAACTAAGGCAGCATCACGACCGGTTTTGTCTAATTGCATCAAATACAAAATACGTTCCTCCTCAACTGAGGTGTTAGGGAGAATTTTGACAGCTAGTTTCAAAGATGGGATTTCACATTCAATCGGAAAAATTGCTTCGATACCATATACTAACTGGAAAGGTGTGAATCCTGTGGCAGACTTAACGGATGTCCGGTAGGACCACAATGTTGAGAACAACATCATGTGCCAATTTGAATTATGAATCCCTACCATCCGTCGAAGCATATTAGTGAGAACTTTGTTGATTGCTTCAACCTGGCCATTGGCCTGTGGATAATAGGGAGTTGAGTTTTCATGTCGAAGACCCAACTTCTCAGTAATTTTAGACATCATGAAGTTGCAAAAATGACTATCGTGATTAGTAACGATGGCTTGAGGGACACCAAATCTAGTAATGATATGATTGAATATGAACAATGCAACAGTTTTCCCGGTATTATCAAATGTAGGCATTGCCTCGGCCCATTTAGTGAAATAATCCATAGCTAGAATAATGTATCCATGCCCCCCGGCCGAGTGAGGGTTACATGTCATGAAGTCAATACCCAATTTAGCAAATGGCCCAACAGAAACTACAGGGTGAAGAGGAGCAGGATGAGATTGGATCTTGTTGTTGTAAGTTTGACAAGCGTGGCATTTCTGGACAGCAGTAATGAAATCCTTAAACAATGAAGGCCATAAATAACCAGCTCGTAAGATCTTTTGGGCAATGGTATACCCAGACATATGACCGCCACATCCTCCAGAGTAACAGTCATTCAAAGCTTTCTCAGCTTCATCGTAGGTGAGACATCGTCAAAATATGGAATCAATACCACGGTGGTAAAGGATATCACCAAGGATAATGTATTGACGGGCTTGATACCAGATACGACGACGATATGTACTAGAAATATCAAGACAGAAAGTTTGGGTCTGGAGATATATGATAATATCTTCATACCATATGTCATCAAAATTGATCAGAAAGAGGGATTCATCAGGTAAGGAATCCTCTGCCACGATTTTTGTCTCAGTGGAGGGAAGGTCACATATCAATTCGGAAAAAACCAAAGACTTATTTGACTTGGTGCGTTCAAACTCCAAATCAAACTCTTGGAGAATAACTATCCATTTAGAGTACTTTCCCCCCACCAATTGTCAAGTAAGTATATGTTGCATGGGGTTGCAATCGGAAATGATTGTGGTTCTACGTAATAGGATGTAGTGACGAAAACGTTGAACAGATTGAACAGTTGCCAAGGCCAATTTCTCCACATGTAAATATTTGGTTTCGGTGGTCGTGACAGTCCGACTCAAATAGTATATAACATGTTCATCGTGTGAATCATCCTCTTGGACCAAAACCATAAAAATGGTAGAGTCTGAAGCAGCTAAGTACAAGAAATAATCTTGACTATAATCAGGTGGAAACATCAATGGTGTATGAGTTAAGGTGAGTTTCAAAGCTTCAAAGGCCTTGTTTGCAGTGTCGTCCCATACAAAATTGTAACCTTTCTTGAGAATTTGAGTAAATCCTTTCGTTAATTCAGCGTAGTTTGGAATAATTCGACGTAAAAAGTTTGCCTTCCCTTGAAAACTTTGGATTTGGCGTAGCATGGAAGGAGGAGGTAAATTGAGAATAGCCTCAACCTTCAAGGGGTCTACTCGAATCCCATGTATAGACACGATAAAACTAAGAATTCGTCTGGACTCCACACAAAAAACACATTTGTATGGATTCAAACATATACGATAATAATGACAGCGTAGGAAAATGGCCTGTAGATGTGTCAGGTGATCTTGACGACGCATAGAATGTATCGGTAGATCGTCTAGATAGGGTTTTACAATGTGCTTAATGTCATGAAAAGCATAAGACATACTGCGCAGAAAATTCGCACCAGCATTTTTTAGACCAAAAGGTAGTTTCTGGTAGGCGAAGGTTCCCCAAGGGCAAATAAAAGCAGTCTTGTGTTGATCCCCATGTAAGATATTGATTTGATTATAGCCGGAGAAACCATCCATCAAGGAGAAGATTTCACTCCCGGCACAGTCGTCAACGATCTAGTCAATGAAAGGGGTTGGATGATTGTCTTTGGGACAAGCTTTATTTATATCCCTATAATCTACACAAACGTGGATCGTGTCTTGTTTCTTGTTTACCGGAATAAGATTGGATACCCAATCAATCAAAGCTACAAGATAGACAAAGCCAGCTTTAAGAAGTTTTTCAACTTCAAGCTTAATAGCAGCTGCTTTACGTGGATATACTAGGAGAAGTCTCTGTCGAACGGGTTTAGCATTCGGGTAAGTCTTAATCTCATGCACAACAATATCAGGGTCAATACCAAGCATTTCTTCATAACTTCAGGAAAAAACGTCATGGAATTCTTGGAAAAGGTCTTTATAAGTGCGGACCTCATCAGTAGAACATGAGGCACCGATATGAACATTTTCCACGACTCCGGGTTTAATCGATATGTCAAGAGGAACGGTAGGTGAAATATTACTCATGTTCCCTTCATACAAAACATCGTGTGTTGACTCAAGAATAGAAGAAATAACAACAAGGGTCAACGGATTCGAAATCTGTTGGTAACTCTCTATGGTCTCTCATTCTAGGAAGAGAATAGAACGATGATGTCCATCGTCCCATGCAGTATCTTCCATAGACATGACCGTCATGATCATCTCATCAGTAGGAAAGATCACGTGAAATGGATCAGGAGATGTATAACCGAGAGAAGAAGGAGTTGTCGATTGAATAGCTTGATAAGATGATTCCACCGAACTTAAAGGCATTCGATCGTTGTAACGAAGACAGTCACCAGAGCTAGGTGTTATCCATGGGTCATAAGACTCGGGGGTTGCATGAACAGAGGTTGGTATCATGTTAATTGAGGCGACAAAACGAGGATGAATATCGGGCGGTGGAATAGGAAATGTACCCATCAAGGTTGAATCTTTTAAAATACCCACGCCGACATTCTCTTAACTGGGTGGTGTTTTTGAGATAAAAGGCACATTGCTAGTACGTGAATCGGAATTAAAGAAATCTAGTTGATCGACGGTAACGACCTTTCCTTGGTGCGGGATACTTAACACACGGAAAATGGTAGACACAACTGCGCGCATGGAATCAATCCAGCTATGGCCAAGTAGAAGGTTGTAATCAAGAGGTGCATCAAAGACCTCAACCTCGACATTAACCGCCTTACCTTCAAATGTAATAGACAATGAAGGAAGAACATTGTAAGGTTTAAACATTGTACCAATGAAGGCCTTAAGAGTATTGTGCGACTCGGTAAGGGCAGGAGAGCTAATAACTTTCCAACAAGTAACGGACATAACGCAAGTCGAGGCTCCTTCATCAATAGTGATTCAACAAATATTCTTAATTTCCACAACAACTTGGATCTGAAACGCTAATTGAGGAGGAATCCTTGTAATGTGATCTTCCAAGTCAATGATTATCAAATTGGTATCGGTAGGATCAATTCCACCAATAGCCTTTAACAAAGCCTTTTGTTGAGTAGGACAACTTTAAAGGACTTCGAGAGCCGACATCGCAGAGGGTGCTTGCGCAAGGTCTTCTACAATACTGTAGTTTTGGGCAGCACGTGCGTGAGGATTAAATGAAGACTTTCGAACAACGCCTTTGGGAGGAGGGCGAAGAACTGTATCTAGGCATGGCCTTTTGAGACGAAGAGGATCATTTGGAGGTGAAGTTGGGGGAGGAGGTTGAACCAACGAAGGTGGTAAATCATCAACTTTCTCTTTCAAAGGAGAAAAATCTTTGGCTCGAGTTGCGACTGCAACTTCGTTCTTCTTGGAGTCACCAGTACACATAAGGATGTAAGATGTGGTAGAGGGACAAGGTTAGTCATGAATGACCAATTGGGCTTGTTGTTGAGAAGGAAAAAGGTTGTGACAGGACGGTGGGTGTAGGAGGTTTTCCGGTCCCTTGTAGGAACTTAGTGACCTCAGCACGTCATGGACAATCTTTCATATAATGATCCTCACCACAGATAAGGCAATGATAACAAGGTTTACGCTTATATTTTTCATCGGCGGGCTGTGTTTTGGATTTCTCGTATTGTTGATTATTATTTTTTTCCTCCTTATTCTTACCCTTTCCTTTCTTTTTATTTTTATTTTTACCGATAGGTGTAGATTGAACCAAATTAAATTCAGAATATTTATCGGGGGAAGGGGTGGGAGTAGGAGTATTTTGTACATTAGAAGTAGTAGACTTGGGATTGGCATGACTGGATTGTGTAGACTGAGTCTCAGCATGGAAAGTGCCAATCACACCATCAACAGCATGAGAAGCTATTGGATGTGTTGGGGTAGGATTCGTGGATGGACGAGGAGCATCAAGGATCAAGTCATAGAGCATGCCCATCTTTGAATAAACAAGATCCAGATATTGAGCACGACTAATCGCTTGTTCTTCAGTGACGACATTTCCCATTGCAACATCATGAGCTATAGGACCAATGAGTGATTTAGTAAACCACTCAGCCAACGGTTGATCAGGAAGGGGAACTTTGATTAAGCATATTCTCCTCCTCCACTCATGGATATGATCAGAAATATAAGTGGAAGAGGATTGTTTAAATGAGCTCAAAATTTCAGTTCGTGTCTTATATCAAATAGGCAACTGGTAATGTGTTAAGAAATCCATGCCTAAGGTGTTGAAGTCATTAAATAATCCTCATGGTAATTCAATATACCATTTGGTTGTCGAACCCGTGAGAGTTCGTTGGAAAAGTCGTAATCTTATAGAGTCATCCATCAATGATTTGGACGAACACCAAAGATGGAAAGTCGTGACATGATTATTTGGGTCTTCTCCTCATCGATCGTCAAACTTAGGAATGTCAGATGTTAATTTAGCCGGTATGACGGGCCAATAAGGAGAATGAAAAATAGGATCATTCAAAATCCTAGATAAATCCGGTAAATCCAAAGTAGCAAGAAATGACAATTGTCTTTTCACTTGAGGAAACTGGTAGTTTTGAGGAGGTAGTCCCGTAGGTATACCAGTAGGACCATAAGTAGTATGTAGATAGTTAAATACTCCTGACAGATTCAACTGTGGAGGATTTTGAGTCGAATAGCCAACAAGAGTTGGTTGATTAGGTATGTTCCCTTAGAAAGGAACATTAGAATGAAAATTTTGACCCCAAGTAGGATTCATAGAACCTGGATACGGTTGTCCGAGATTAGGGGTACAAAAGAATTAACTTGAGGATGTTTCCCCCTAGACGGTTGTTAATTTCCTTGGAAACGAATATTCCAAGGTTGAGATTGTAATCCGGGTATACTTTGCCCATAAACTAGGTTATGGCCTCCAACTTGAGGTTGCCCCCCAACTTGAGGTTGACCTCCAACAAGAATCTGAAAACCAAAAGCAACAAGATGATTGGTGCCTCCAACTAGATTGGAGATACTAGGGCCAATATTATTATATCATCAAGTCAAAGGTGGAGGAGGAACGTAAGGCCCCCCGGAGAGAACCTGGGTAGGTGTAGGAACAAAATGACTAGTAGCATTATACCTAGGAGGAACAAAAATATTAGACCCTCCGGATGGATTCTGGGCAGGAATAGAAATGGAAGTATTCATAGCGTTATACCTAGGGGGAAGTGACAGATTCGATCTAAGCGGGAGTGGAGTTCCAATAGGAGCTTGAGTGACAACGTTACTAGTTGTGTCAGTAAAATTATCTAAAGGTATTGTATAGGTAATAGAAGTCRCAGGCATTTGTGATGCCATAGGTTGATTAGGACTCATTCCTATCGTGTCAAAAATATCATGTGCCGAAGAAGTCCTCCAAAATGAACGAACAGAGACGGAGCTAGGATTAAAAATTCCAGCAGTATGAATCAGAGTTCTAAACGATTCACTCTGAAAGAGTGGATTGTCCACACCATACTATGTGTGAGGTCCAGTAGGTATCTGAGTATGATATTCAGTAATAATTTCTCCCAATGAATTTAGCCGAAGAAAAATTGGATCTTCTCTAAGATTCAATAAGGGGTTTACGGGAAGTATTGACTCCTCTAATGGAGTAGAACTTCCAATTTTAAAGGCTACTTCGTTATTGATTGCTCCTTTAGGAGAGACATCTGGTGAATTGGGAAGCAAAGGGACGTAATCTTATTGATATTCCAGAGGTAGTCATTGCATCCTATGTGAACGGCGAGGGCCGATGTTGGCCAYACCAAATAAAGAACGAAGCAAATCTATGGCCAACTAGAGAAACAAACAACACTCACTAATAAAATCTAGAAATCAAACCAAGCAAACAAACCTTCTTATTTCGAAGTCACTAGTTGGTGATGAAATCCAACGTCGCGAAATCAAGACAAGAAGGGGCTGGGATAAAGCGGATGGAAAAGTTACGTTGACGACCTGCTTAACAAACTTACACCCTGGTGCAAGCTCCCACACATAACTGTGCGTATACCCTCCAAGGAGCCCGAGTGACTTTGGACAACGTCGATTCCAAGTACCATGAAGACTTTCCCCTCCACAGTCACCTCGTGTAAAGACCCTAAAGAGATAGGCTACTAAGGTTACCAATTACGACAATGATGCATGGGGAAACAGTCGACAGTCTGATCCACGCGCAAAGGCAAGGTATCTAGCCCAAAATCAACTCGAGAAGGTCCCCACGGGATTTTCTTCTCCAGTGACCCCCAATAATACGCGCAATATCTACACTACGACCGACAAAGAAGGGTGAGTAACTCTTCCAGTACTAATGTGACCTCATGATTGACCCTTGTGTTAGAAGGGCTTCCCAGGACAAAATGTAGCAAGTGGATTTAAACTCTCCCTATCACAAGATACTATCGTGTGCTTTGATACTTTGGAGAGTGTGCCTTACAACCTATTCCAAAGCGCTATCCTAGCTAATGTTGGTGAAGAGAATTTCTAGAAAATAAAAGTTGCTAATAAATTTTAAAATTACGTCGTATTTTTAAAGGTTGTTGTTTACTCAAAAGGGAAATGGAAATGAAACTGATGATGTATGTGACCTTGACCCAATAAAACGCAAGAAGAGATGATTATGCAATCTTTTAATTCGATGAACTCTAATTACAGTAGGGAGAAGGTATCTCTTTCAACTACAAAAGCTACGAAACGTAATTTCTCAATTTTTGAATGAACAAGATTCCAAATAACCAAAAGTTACAAAATTTTCTCTTTTAACAAATATTTTGAATGCAATAATTTTCTTATGAACAATTACTAAAAAGAAGAAATGACTTCAGTTCTTTCTTTCTCAAATCATATCAGAGACGTAATGAAGAAAAGAAAACGTAACCCAAGAAAATTAACACACTCTTAACACAATTTCCAAATCAAACACATAATGTAGACAAAAATGAAATGATAATAAAGACTTTTGTCAAATGCTAAAAAAAATGTTTCTCAATCAATGAACAATCCAACAAATAAAAACAATCCAAAACTCCAAATAAATCAAGGACTCCTTGTCAAACAAGCACTTAGGACCAAGATCTAGAGATTATACCCTTGTGACAAGAATCAAAAGCAAAACTTGCAAAATTTACAAAGAAAAACTTCGAATTTCCGAAAATCATTCTAATGCAAGCTTCAAACTTAAACTTCATTATCATATGGACTAGTTTAATGAAGTACAAGTGACATACATTGTAAACAACGCTTGATCCTCGCTAGTGTCGTCCTTGCAACTCCTTCCTTGGGTTTGTAGAATAGTAAGTGTGTCCAAGAATCACAAACCAACAAAGAGAGAAAACAAAGATATATGTATTCTAATGAAGTCTATGTATATGATCAAGGAATTATACAATATCAGACAAGATGCTTTTATAGGGAAGAAATGCATTATTGTATTAAGTGAATAGAAAGTGGAGAATACAACCCATGCCTTGATGTTGCAAGGTCCCCTTTCGATGGCTCTTTGCTTCAACCCACACTACTTTGCTCCAATGCCTTGGATGAAGAAGATCCACAATTTGACTTGAAGAACTAAAGCAAAGCTCTCAAGCATAATCTGAAGTAGAACTCTCCATGAAAATCTTAGCCTATTCAACCTTATCCTTTTCCATGAGAGATCCCTCTTTATATAGTGTGAAAGAGAGATGGATGAGGAGATTAGGATGATCCCACCAAATCAGAGAAGCGAGTAAGATCCAAACCAATCGGAGGTACCCTATGCACAAGCAACATGCGACGACGTCGCAGTCTAGGTTTAGGGCAGAGTGCGACGATTAGGCATTGTTTCACCCCATATATATACCAGGGTGCGACGACCTTCCTTCATATGGTTTTTGAGAGAGGAAAGCAAATCACTTTTCCCATGGAGAAAGTCTTTTTTTAATATTTTAAGGGAACATGAACACATCTTGTCAGGTGATCACCAAGGTGACAAAAATAATATGTAACATGGATTCAGATTTTGATGGTGTAATGTGTAGTTCTTTGAAATACCTTTCCAACGGGCTATCATGCGCCTAAAATGGAGGTCGTATGCAAAAGTTATGACCTTGGGAAGTTGAGGTACCAACTTACCCATAGGGGCCCACATGACTTTTGGCATTTCACCTCCTAGGGTTAGGTTTTTGGATGTCTAAGGTTTTGGCATTCATGAGTAATATCAAAAAGGCCTCTGGAGCCTCATTGTAATCATTCTTCTCAGACAGATGCACGTAGCAGCGACATCTCTTCTCAGAGATAGCTACCACCATTCGAGCAAGTGTTTCAGTTCTGCAGTTTTACAGTTTCAGCCTATTTCATTTATTCAATAGAAGATATTGTTCACTGGATATCTGTGTTATTCTTCATATCTCAGTGTTTATTGTATTCAGTCTGTTAATTAGTTTGTTCCACTCCTAAATCTGGATCAGTGGTATCAGAGTGGTCTGCTCTTCATTTATTTTTCTTAGTGCAAGTCCCCAACAAGATCTGGGTAAAAGAAGTTGGGACTCAAACCAATCGATTCATTGTAAGATCGGTCGTGTTGAGCCTGATAACAACCCATGGGGGACCAAAATAAAGATGATGGAGCAAGAGATCCTATTAAAATGTTGTTCAAGGAATCCCTCGCACGACAAAGGAATGAAATGATGGACAACTTTACGCAAATCCTTCGACAATTACCCACAGGAGAAGTATCTTCATCAAGCGGCCATGCAACCCCCTTCAAGGTACAGGTAAATTTTGATATTCCATTATTTGAAGGATTGATAGATACGGAGGCTGTAGATAAATGGTTGAGTCTGCTAGAAGGGTATTTTTTGGTCCACAATTTTTTCGATAGGGAAAAGATTATTTTTGTAGTCCTCATGATCATCCCCGATGTTAAGGATTGGTGGCATACTTACTCTGAGAAAAGGGTCGTAGGGGAATCTACAATATTTGTGGTGGGCCCTACATGGGATTCCTTCTGAGATTCCATCAAAGAACATTACTACCCTGTTGGAAACTACGAGGACCAGTACACCAGATCGACAACCCTGCGTCAAGAGAGGGACCACACAGTACCAGATTTCACCAATAATTTCCATACCATGTGCACCAGGTTGTGTATCAAAGACTATGAGCATCATCTGGTCCTCAAATACCGTGGATGTTTGCATAGATACATTCAAACATAAATGGAGTTTTTGCACATTGCCTCATTGGGTAAGGCTTATAGATACGTTGTCAAGATCGAGCATAAATTTAAGCAAAAGAGGTGAGAGTTTGAATCTCCAAACTCTTCACATCTGAAGCAAAGAAAAGGTGGCCCCAACCCACACAGCAAGGGGCCGAGCCGAGATGCTTGCTCTCAGGACAACCATTCCAAGCCACAACACAAGAAGGGCAATGAGAAGATGAAGAAGGACATGGGAAAATGGTGTGAGTACCATAAAATCCCTTGGCACAACACTGAAGAATGTCGCTCCAAGCAGTGACTCGTGGTCGAGATGAGGTCTTTCGAGTCAGAGGTCGATTCTGATTCTCAATCAAATCCTGAAGGAGGGAAGCGGATTATCAATGTTGAACCCAGTGGCACTGTCGCTACCACCAAAGTCCGGCCAAGTGAACTAGAAGAACCAGAGGAAGGGAACGCCTCTTTCACTCATAGATGTGGGTAAAGAGGGCTCTGCTTCATTTCATTGTAGATAGCAATAGTTAGAAAAACCTAATTTCAGTAGAGGTCGTCAAGCAACTAGACCTACCAACAACACCACACTCGCAACCGTACACCATCGATTGGCTTATCCAAGGAAGAGATCTTTGTGTCAGCCAAGAATGTCATTTGCCCTACGACATCAAGCCTTTCAAAGATGAGATATTGTTGATATTGATCACCTTAAAGTTTGTGATGTTCTTTTAGGACAACCATATTTGTGGAAGTGTCATGTTGTGTATGATTCTAGACCCCACGATGTTATTATTACTTTGGGTAGACAATTGTACAGGATACCAGAGGTAGCGCCTCCTACCGCTATTTATTTAATCTATGCTAAGAAATGTAGTAAGGTCATTTCACAGACTGAGAAGTTTGTCTTCTTTATGATCTGTGCTCACAGTAAGTAGAAGGTCGTTGCCACATCTGTGGCCTCTACATAGAGCCTCTCTTTGCAGCAGAAGCAAGTGGATGGGATTGTGGAAGAATATAGAGACATTTTCTCCTCACCCATCGGGGTACCGACGCACTACAAAGTCAAGCATCCAATTGATCTAAACCCCGATGCATCTCTACCTAACGGACCAGTCTATCGTCGCTCGCTGATGGAAAATGACGAAATCAGGCATCAGATCCAAAACCTTCTTCAAAAGGGGCACATCAGACCCAGCTCCTCCCCTTGCAGAAGCCCGATTGTACTGGTGCGGAAGAAGGACAGGACTTGGCGACTCTGCATTGATTACAAAGCCTTAAACAAAATCACAGTTAGGAACCAGTACCCAATTCCCAGGATTGACGACCTTCTTGACCAACTCAAGGGGGGAAAGTTCTTCAGGAAGATTGATCTAAAGTATGGCTACCACCAAGTTCCCATCGAACCAATTGATGTATGGAAGACAACCTTCAAATCTAAAGAAGATATCTTCGAATGGTTGGTCATGCCCTTTGGCTTAACAAATGCACCAACCACTTTCATGAGGTTGATGGATGATGTATTAAGACCCTTCACCAACTCCTTTATGGTGGTATATTTGGATGACATCCTTATCTTCAACAAAACTTTGGAGGAACACATGGGGCATATTCAACAAGTTTTGAGCACTTTTCGGAAGCACAAGCTATATGCCAACTTGGAAAAATGCTCTTTTGGCATGATCATGGTCCAATACTTGGGCTACATTGTTGATGAGCATGGGGTAAATGTTGATCCATATAAGATCCAAGTCATCCGTGACTGGCCAGCCCCAACCACACTAACCGAGATTCAGAGCTTCTTGGGACTGGCCAACTTCTATCAATGGTTCATGTTGGGATTCTCCCATATTGCATGGGCCCTCATCCAGGTAACCAAGGGCGGTGGCACGGAAAAGTTCATGTGGGGGAGGAACAACAATGAGCATTCAATGATCTAAAGCATCGCTTGTGCTCAGCTCCAGTACTCTCCTTGCAAAATGTGCAGCAACCGTTCAAGATTGAGACCGATGCATCTGACTATGTTTTGGGCGCAGTTCTCACTCAACACGGTCATCTGGTGGCATACCATAGTGAGACACTCTCAGATATTGTTCAGAAATATCCCACCTATGACAAGGAAATGTATTCCATTGTACAAGCATGTCGTCAATGGAAAAATTACATTCTGGGAAAGGAGACGATCATCCACACTGATCACAAGCCTCTGCAGTTCATACAGACACAGGGGAAATTGCAGAACGATCGCCATCAGAAGTGATCCACCTACTTGCAGCAGTTCCATCTCAACGTCAAGTATAAGACAAGGATCTCAAATCATGTCGATGATTGCCTCAGTCGATCTCTTGTGGTTGCACTCACCACTGTGTTCCATTCCTGTGGACATGAGGCATTTGGGTGGCCCCAACTTTATCAGCAAGATCCAGACTTCTCCACCACCTATCATCTCCTTAGTATAGGTGTGACTGTCACCAATTTTCACATTTAGGACAGACTGTTATGCCATTTGGGCCATCTTTGTGTTCCTACAAGTGAACATGCAAGGTTGATCTGGGAAGCCACTACAGTCGGGTGGCAGGACATTTTGGCATGGAGAAAATTGTGGCCATTCTTCATAAACATTTTTATTGACCAAAACTTGGATAGGACGTCGGCAAGTATATCAAATCTTGCACTGCCTGTTCCATTGTCAATCCAACCATCAAGAAGCAAGGCTTATACACCCCTCTTCCTACTCCCGAGAAGCCTTGGGAATCCATCTCCATGGATTACATGTCTGTCCTTCCATCCAACAAGCACGGAAATGACTATGTATTTATGGTCGTTGATCGGTTTTCAAAGATTGCCATCCTCACCGCTTGCAAGAAGAATATCACAGCGGCAGATACTGCCAATCTCTTCTTTGATCGAGTGTGGGTCCATTTTGGGATACCACAAACCATCATCTCCGACTGGGACAGCAGGTTCCTCAACACATTTTGGTCGAGTCTCTAGTCATTGTTAGACACCAAGCTCACTAAATCCACTACCTTCCACCCCCAAACAGACGGCCAAACAGAGGTTGTCAATTGGATTATTGTGCACATCCCGCGCATGTACAACTCTAAGCATCCACGTACATGGGATGAGAGTCTATGCTATGTTCATCACAGTTACAATAGGGCTCTCCATAGCTCCACTGGCCATAGCCCATTTCATGTGGGACTAGGATTCCAACCCTTCGGTCCCATTGATTTTGCACTACCTCTTGCCACCACACAGATGGACTCTTCCCATGTTCAGTCTGAGACCGACAAAGCCACCAAATTCATTGAGCAGATTCAACACATCCGCCAATAGGTCCAGGAGATTTTGTAGAAATCCAATGCTAAGTACAAGCAGCGCCATGATCAACACATGGTACCACACCAGTGTCAGGTTGGCGACAAAGTCTAGTTACATTTGCAGAAGGAGCGTCTCACGGGTCCCCATCGCAAGATCCTCCCACTTTGTTGTGGGCCTTACACTATCACCAAGGTTGTGGGTAGCAATGTTTTTGAGCTCAACACTCCACCCTTCCTTGGCCTGCATCCAGTGTTCAATGTGGACCTCCTTCAGCCATATTTTCCACCATTATTGGACACCTCAAAGATCCCAGAACAGCTGACACCAATAGAGCTCAACCCTGACTGCATGGAACAAGCATCCACTGATCCGATAGTGGACACACAAGTCAAGTGCACTCGCTAGCAGAGGATCCAGCTTTATTGGGTTGTCAAGGCAGGGCAACTCCTACACCAAGGAAAGTGGCTCACCCGGGGCCAAATCCAACAGAAGTTTCAACACCTGATGGGGGAACTCAACGCAATGGAGATCATTGCTTCCTAAGGGGGGAGGATTGATCCAGGTAGATATTGGTGGCAACCCACCTATTCCCACTGGCTCCTATTGTCCATTTTTTARTTCAATGTGTTCTTCTATACTTCTTTGTAATTGTGGGTTCTACACTTTTGGGGATGTCTGAAGCCCTACACATATTCCAAGTGGAAATTGGTGGCCTCTCACCTAATCCAACTGGATTGTATGTTTTYGTGTCAACACATCTTGCTGCAATTCCAGGGTCGTTTTGGAGCCCTAAATAGTGTTTTTTTGGCTCGCCACAGTGAAACTATAGACGGAGTCAAAGTTTGACAGCGTAATATGTAGTTCTCTGAAAGACCTTTCCAACAGGCTATCACGCACCTAAAACGGAGGTCGTATGCAAAAGTTATGACCCCAGGAAGTTGAGATACCAACTTACCCATAGGGGCCCACATGACTTTTGGCATTTCGCCTCTTAGGGTTAGGTTTTTGGATGTCTAGGATTTTGGCATTCATGAGAAATATCAAAAAGGCCTCTATATCCTCATTGTAATCAATCTTCTCATACGGATGYGCATAGCAGCCACATCTCTTCTCAGAGATAGCTACCACCATTCGAGCAAGTGTTTCAGTTCTGCAGTTTTACAGTTTCAGCCTATTTCATTTATTCAGTAGAAGATATTGTTCACTAGATATATGTGTTATTCTTCATCTCTCTATGTTTATTGTATTCAGTCTATTAATCAGTTTGTTTCACTCCTAAATCCGGATCAAACACATTGTTCAATTAGAAATGACACAGTGTCTTAGCTAAAAACTAAAGCACCAATAACACCAAAACATTGCACAATTAGAAATAACCTAACATCATTTGCAATTTCATTGCACAATTAAAACTAGATTCATAGGTAACCCCCAACCAATAAGTTTATTTTCAATTATTCAAAAAGTTGTTAAAATTATAGAAAAATTGAGAGTGCATGTAAAAGTAAATGTCATACCTTCACTCTTTAATTAAGATTAATGTCAATTTTTAAACATGTATTATAATAAGTTAAATTATTAATTTACTAAAATGAGATAAAAAAATTTAAATGTATTAAGGAGGCACTGCAAACACTTGTGAATCATCTACCAAGAGGGATTGCCAAAAAAAAAACCACCCTCACCAAAAATGCATATTCTCATAACAATTGACATTACATTTTTAAGATTTTTAAAATGACCTAAATTATAGATTTTTGAAAAAACTCTAAAATAAAAAATGAAACTTTGACTCGCCAAAAAAAAACTCAACCAAAAATATTTGTTCTCGTGACAACTAGCATTACATCATTGAAATGCATGTTCTCTCTTTATTAAGAAATCTTATGATCATGATCGGCTTGGTTAGAGGGTCTTGCAATCTCCTCTAATACGCAATCTGTGTGAACTTTCCACTGATGAATCCATGAACATTTTTTTTAAATGATCACTTGATGACAAACAAACACTTTAACGTAGAAAAACACTTGTTTACACAAATAAAATAATTTTTTAATTGAAAATAAATAAATAATGAATAATCATAAAATACTATTTTGCATCCCATTTGAAATTCAAACTTAGAAATCGAATTGAAATCAGAGATTCAAAATTGGAAGATGCATTTGAAATTCAAAATTAGAAATCGAATTGAAATTTGAAATTCAAAATTGGAAGTAAATTCGATTAAAAACTTCCCCAATTAAATACTTTCTTACATATTTTGGGAATAGATATCAACTTTTTAGATATAGTTAATGAGTGGTCTGGTTTATTAAAATATTTCTTGTTTGAAACATTAAGATCGATTTCTAATTTAAATCTCGTAAAATTTTATAACATTATTTCATCTAAATTGACTGATTTTAGAACAGCAAAGATCCATGTCTTTTAGACATTTACCTACTCATCTTGGACATTGCAACATGGTTACGTTTGCATTTTGCATGCTCCAAAAACTCTTATTGAATAGATACGACTATGCTTGAATATGATGAATTTCAGTTTTTCAAAACAATATAATAAACCAGCATAGCCTGATGTGATAAATACTAATAATAATACAAGTATTCATATGAAAAGAAAAAAATAAAGCTCTAACAAAAAAACAGCCCATATTCATATAAAAAAAACACATGCACTTGTATGTCTTTAGGAAAAATACTTCAATGGTTGATAAATTAGAACTTTGGTAATTTGCATTGCAAGAACCTAGTTTCTAGTGGGAAGAGAACACCGTTGTTCCATTTTATTTCTGCAAATC
>SNQJ01S0173966.1:0-20284 GCA_010110895.2 Picea sitchensis | reverse complement strand
ATCCAAAAAAAAACTATCATCGCTTTTCATTTGAAACTTAGAAGTTGACTTTTTAGGGTGATTTAAAATCCTTTACCTCAAGTGTGCTACACCAAGGCAAGGAGATACCCATGAAGGGGAAAAGGCTTAGGTCCTATTGTTCCTATGAGTTTACTTGAGCCACCCAAATCTTTCCAGGCTCTAGCCCATTATCTCTTTTTGAGGATGAGAGTCCCCTACCTACACTTGAATGAGGTAACCTAGTGGCCAAAACCTAGGATTTTTACAGAGGTTGTGGTTGTCGACTGCAATCACACCTAGACCATATGTTGAACAACTATTATGAAATGTTTCCAGTTCCTTCAGGATATTCCCCTAATACCCCTCAAGATAATTGATCCTTTCTTAACTTCACTAGCCTTCTTTTGGTGGGTTCATGCCCCATTGTTGAAGTTATTGGAAGGTCCAACGACATTTTGAGAGGAACAATGTTAGGTATTCTAGGACATGTGCTTTTATTTTTTCACTCCCTTGGGCAGAGAGATCCCATCCTACCAAAACAAGTTACTTCTTAAAGTGATGTGTTTTATGCCCAAGTATATTAATTAAAAATCAATTGAATTTGTCCCTTTGATTAGGCCATTTCATTTCAAAATAACAAGTTAGCACTTTTACTTACAAATTCACACAATCATTGCTAGCCTAAAACCATAGGAGACCCTTTGGCACCCTGGCGTTCTCAATTCCAACAATGCCTCCCACCAGTCTTGTGAGGTATTCCCATTCTTACTACTTCACCAATTTTCCCTTGTCATTCACAACCACCTTTGCTCACAACAATGCTTGTCTCATCATTTCTTGGATCAACTTTGTTAGGTGCAACTGCTCAAAACCACCCATCTAGCGTCCCTTTCTCATCAATACCCGACCCTCAAGCCTTAGGTAAAATGGTAGTGTTGTTCTCCACTTTTTCCATGTTTTACGCTAAACAAATGCATTCATTATTACACATTTTCCTGCATTTTGTTGTTAATACACACCATAAACCCTAATTAAATGCCATCATTTGTCATTATATCTAGTGTGGTTAATACATCGCCTTTTCTTTGTTTTTAGTGGTTAAAAGATTATTATATCATGGTTTACCGACGATGGTTCGTGAAGTGTGATTCTTGTACTAGCACTATCAGTATTCTTGTACCATAATTGCAGTTCAACATTCCCACACCAACACTGCCATTTCAGTATCGGTCATTGTTTGGCATATTCACGCATTTTTAGTAAAAAATCAGAAACGTAGGTTTTCTCTATAGAGATGTTGACATGCAGACAGGTGTGTCAGAATTCACCCATTTCTCACGTCTGGACCTCCAGCTCAGGGGGAATAATTCAACCAAAATTAATAAAATTTATGTACAGTCAAATTCGCCCTTGATTTTTGTGCAAATAAATAATAATATGAGGATTCTAAGACATGTGTTTTTCTCCCATCATAGAAAATTGGGTCTCATGCAGATCGTTTCCCAAGGTAACGGTTGAGGAGTTATTGTAGGTTCTTTAACTGTAACTTGCAAAAATTTCATGGTATGTCCAAATTTGAAAACACCACACCCAGATTTGGTGACGTGGCCTTGAGTTTGACGTCAAATGGATATCAAATAAATTAAATTAGTATGAGAATCTTCAGTTGGTTGCAGCCATCACATCGAAGATACGTGGCCTTGAGTTTGACGTCAAATGGATATCAAATAAATTAAATTAGTATGAGAATCTTCAGTTGGTTGCAGCCATCACATCGAAGATATGGATCGAAACTAATTAGCACCATGTGTATTAATGTGTGAGTTTCCTATGTCATTGTTGAGAACCATATGTAAAATTGTATTGCATTAGTTATGCACGTCACTTGTTATCTTTTTAATTTGGTTTGTTATATGTTATGTAACGTATTGAATTCATTTATTAGTTGTCTAATGATTGTCATATTAATGTATGGTTAATTGTTATGGTGTTAACATGTCAATGTATTTAGTTTTATTTATTACAGTATCTTATGTTATCACTATTTTATATTATTATATGTTGTTTTAAGTAAAGATTGTTATTTTGTTATGTTTAGTTTATTTTAATTATTTTGTTGTTTAATGTAGGTTAAATGTTATATTATTAATTGGTGTATATATATTTTTGTATAGTATTTTACTAAGTTTTGCTATAATAGATTAAATGTGATTATTAATATTTTGTTTATTAAAATTATAGATGTCGTTATTTGTTGTGCAAATATACATGCGGTGCTAAGTGGACCATTATTGCAAACAATTTCATTCATTCATAAACAAAGCTAGCTTTACAACAAAAACATTGTCTTTATTTCCATCACCTTGCTCTTCTTTTCATTTCATTGCTCTCCTTCTTTACTTCTCAATTGTGTATTTTCAAGGACATTTCAGTTGCATAATTTGATTGCTTTTCCTTTTAACTAGTTTGCTTTAATTAGGATTTCCCGTAGTTTAAATTTATTTTATTTCCCACACTTTAATTCTTGCACTTGGTTTTTCTTGTATTTTGGTTTCTTGCACTTTAATTTTCTGTAGCTCCAATCACCAAAGGACAAATTAAAGGTCTAACTCGTGAGATATGGAATCCCCGTGATGGGCTTCATCCTAAGGTGTTTGTTTATTTCATGTCAATTGAATTCATTACTTGTTTCGTTTATTGCATTGAAGTGTGTTTTTCGTCTTTAGACTAGGCTAGACTAGCTCCAATCCTGCATATATTGTGCCTGCACCTCGAAGCTTACGAGCCTCGGTTGATAATTTAATGTTGAAATTAATAGTGCATATATTTTACCCAACATTTTTGGTGTCGTTTTCGGGGAGTTTCTAAAGGGATTGAAGTCCAGGTAGATAGGTTTCCTTTAAATTACACAACCTAGTGGAGGACAAGACAGTAAGACGAGAGGTAAGAACCTACGCATCCACTTTAGTGGGTCTCTACCCAAACCCAAGTATGTTCCTTTTTCAAGTGTGTTTCTCTTTCACAAAGTGTGCTTACTTTCTTGCAAAGTGTGTTTACTTTCCTGCAAATGTGTTTCTTTTCATGCAAGTGTGGTGTGCTTTTCAAATTCTGCAATTAGTTTCTATTATTTCTAATGGTTTGCTTAAAATTTCTTTGAGTGTTAGTTAGTTTTCATTTCATTTTCATCAAAAATATTTTGTGCATTGTAACAACCCTATGCGCTAAGCCATGTTTGAGACGGGACCCATCAACCAGCAAGATGGATTCAAAGATGATAATGAGTTTGGATGAACTCTCTCAAATCCTAGCAGCAACTGGGATCTCTTCTTCACAGGAAGAGCACATCTTGACAGTAGTCAGGAACCTATATACTTCTCCAAAAGATATAGAAGCACTAAAGTTCCATGAGCCACATCTAAGAGAAGATCTAGAAGCCTTCTATAATCACCATTTCCGACCTATAGAGGAGACTAAAGAATCATGGACCACATCCAATGGAGAGACACCATTAGAACCTGATATCGAGGAGTTCCTAATATTCCTTTCTGAATATCATCTATGCACTAACGAGACCCAATCATTTGAGAAAATATGATCTACATGGCATGATAGATGGAGACATGCAGATTGTTCTAACTGAGGAAGTGAACTAAGAACATCATGACTTTACCAAACATTGGTTCCAGACAACGACCAGATTGAACCACCACTCTCTTCTTCGATAACTGTTCACATTCTATCATTTGACTCAGTTAGTTCCTCATGTTAGGGTACTTATTAAAGTATATTGTTCAAACCTGAATGTGAGTATATTCATAATCATGTTACGCATGTGGCTTCATTGGAAATATTCATATACTTGAAAATGGGTCTTTTCTTAGGTAACGTAGGATAATAAATAAATGAATAAATCTTGCATATAGTTGTTAGTTTGGTGCAACATCGTTTTTATATCTTGCAATAATTGGAACTATTATGATGAGAAACTAATCTTAAGGGAGTTTGTTGGCCCAAAAAAATTTAATATGTTTTTCAAGATGATATTTAGATTTTTTTTCAAGTTTTCTAAATAAATCAGGCTATGATGATTTGTTGGAGTTTTGAAGGTATCCTCTTTTTAGCGGGATTGGGAAAAAACATCTTCATGACTTATTCAAGGAAGTAATTTCATTTCTTTTAGTTCTGTTGTTTTGTCAAAACTGTCTTTTATTTTGATATTTTATTAACTAATATTGTTTTGGGACAACTGAATTTCTTTTCATATTACTCCCCTAAACTTTATTTGAAGATTATTCTCTGACTTTTATTTTTCTGAACTATTTTCTTTGCTCAAGTTTACAGTTTAGGTAATTACTAATAGGGAAAAGCTGAAAAGAAAGGAGTTCAAATATTAAACCCAAGACTTCCTATCATAACCAATCATTTTTAGTTTTTAGAGATTTATTTTCCCTTCTTTATACAAAATTTCAAACCATTTATTTTAACAGTAACTCATAGTCATGTCTTTGATTATACTATGGGATTACATAAATTTAAAATTTCATATTACGAGGCCCATAGGCAGCTAGTACAACCTAATCTAATCTCAAAGTTGGTCAGTAGAGAATCCTTATTAAAGAGTAGCGAGAGAGTGCACGAAGTTTCTACCCATGGGAACACTAACATAATCTTATATGGAGAAGATGAACTTGAGGACTAGAGGCACCTTTAGGTCATTCTCTCATGGCCTCATCCACCACACATTAAGTAATTTTGACCATGATATGTATTTGGGTTAATCTCAATACATAATTCTATTTTTCATGCGAACAATATTTTATGGGCAATCTATAAAATATCTTCCAACCCAATACCATCCCATCTCGTAAAAAGGTTTTCAAAGATGCTTCCACATTCACCCATGCGAATGCAATCTATAAATTTCATCTTAAGCATAAAGTTTGGGACAAGAGACTTTGATGGAAAATGGGTGTAAGAGGCTAACCCGTCGGGATACTGAACAGGTCTGTTGGCAATGGGTATCGACCTATGGTATGACTAGGCAAACCCATCAAGCTACTGAACAGGATCGTGGAAAATGGGGCATTCTTCCTGGGGGGGGATATTTCTTAGATGTAAAAATTACCCCATCGGAGTACTAAACATAATTTTTGGCAATGGGTTCTGATTTTAATATGCCTAATCTATATTTGTTTATATGAACGATATACTTGAGTAAATCATTAAGAAGAAGCATGCATGGTTGAACTAAAGGTTAAATAAAATCCATCTATTTTCCATTTGAGATAACCCTAAGTTGAACTTAAGACCCTATCATCCAATTCACACTATATCTAAGATGTACTATCTTAAGAGTGGGACCATGATCTTATAATCTTAATATACTCAACTGTGAAATTTATCTTTATTACTTGAATGACTGTAAATCTTTTCAGAGTGAAAAAGGTTGATTGGTTTCCTATGGGGTTTTCATTTGTTGAGACTGCTAATACTATTTTATTTTCCTTCATAAAGGAGAAGAAAAAAATCCCTACTCTAATTTATACAGATCTCTCTGAACATAAGTGTTGCTAATCTTTTGATGAATTTTGTTTAATCAAGGAAATAGAAATATTGATTATAGAATGGAAAAGTTGATTATAATTTTTTTGTGGGTTATGCTTGAATTATCTCGGTCGGTCATAGAGGGGGAATATTCATAAGTGATCTTCGAAAATTGTTCAAATCTAAATTTTCAAAATGTGGCATTTGATGTACTTCATGTTATGATCATTTTATTATACGATCTTATGATTTTCTCTCTATGTGGTCAGGCTTAGCAGTCATGGACTTTGTGCCCACAATTCATTAGCAGCTCTCAGATTTTTGATCTTAGCAACTCTCAGATTGGTATCAACAAAAGTTGGCAGCAGTTGTTTTCTTATAGCCGCATGTCACTTAGTATTAAGAAGTTTGCATGAGGACATGCAAACTCTTGGGTTTGGGGGAGATCTCCAAATCTTCAGAGTCTCTCTTTAGCATCTTCAGTTCATCTCAGCCAAATTTGGGGGGGATCTAACAAATCAGCTTTCATTCTCTTCAACTCTCATCATATTTTGTGTATCTCTCATCAGCTTCATTATCTTCAGCAGTTTTAAACTTTGCTTTGCCTCATCTTCAGCTTTCAGGGGTCCACATCATGATTCCACATATCTTTCGTCATGTTATGCATAGTTTCCACTTCAGCGTGCATCAGTTAACTTGAGGTAAAACATGTATAAATCTCTTTAATTTACTAATAGTTTGGAAAACATGATGCATAACCACTATTACCTACTCCACACTCCACTATACATTATTACCACTTAGAAAGTACCATCACAACTACTCACTAAACGTTCCATTTTCACTCTACCGATCATAATGAAAATTATACTCTGATCATAAGAGCAATGAACGGGAAATATGTGGTACACAAATACAAACACAAAGAAACATCTATAGTGTCTTCTCCTTGCACGCCATAAATCATTCCTAAGTCATTTGAATGATTCTGAATAAGATGATGAAGTCATGGTTTCCTATTCAAGCAAAGAACCACATGTAAATCTTGTTCTTATAATGAATATAAGATACAGAGTATAAAGGTGTCCAAGTTCATACGGCTACCATCCCCATCATTTCACATTCTCCATACTCATATCATTCACTATCACCCTGTGATAACCCATCCCTTGTTTGTCCTCCATTTTCATGATAATTGTGTTTCTCTGTTTCAAATCAACCTGTGATAGTATAATTAGTTTTGAGAGTGTCGCTCCACAAGAACCAAGAAACAATGTCACATAAATTCACAAGAACATTATCATGAGTTCACCTTGTTTGCATGAGGACATGCAAATTCTTGGGTTTGGGGGTGTGTTGGGCTCCATTTTTGCCATGTTTTTTTCTATACAAATACATTCATTATTACACATTTTCCCGCATTTTGTTTTTAATATACACCATAAACCCTAATTAAACGCCATCATTCGTCATTATATCCAGTGTGCTTAATACATCGTCTTTTCTATGTTTTTAGTGGTTAAAATATGATTATATCATGGTTTACTTACGACAGTTCATGAAGTGTGATTTGTGTACTAGCACGATTAGTATTCTTGTACCATAATTGCAGTTCAACATTCCCGCACCAACACTACCATTTCGGTATCCGTCATTGTTTGGCATATTCACACATTTCTAGTCAAAAATCAGGAACGTGAGTTTTCTCTGCAAAGACGTCGACATGCATACACATTTGCCAAAATTCACCCAGATCGCACATGTGGACCTCCGGTTCAAGGAGAATAATTCCGCCAAAATTAATAAAAGTTTTGGATAGTCAAATTCGCCCTCGATTTTTGTGCAAATAAATAATAATATGAGGATTCTAATACATGATTTTTTCTCCCATAATGGAGAATTGGGTCTCACGTGGATCGTTTTCCAAAGAAAGGAACGATTGAGGAGTTATTGTTGGTTCCTTAACTGTCACTTGTACAAATTTCGTGGTATGTCCAAATTTGAAAACACCATGCCCATATTTGGTGGCGTGGCCTTGAGTTTGACGTCAAATGGATATCAGACCAATTAAATTAGTATGAGAATTTTTAGTTGGTTGCATCCATCACATCGAAGATATGGATCGAAACCAATTTTGCTAAGTTGGTCCTGCAAAGCCAAGGATAGTTGATTCGTTGTTTCCATCTCCATTTTTGGTATTTTGTCTCACGAAGATGTAGGGGATGTTCTCATCTCTCTGCTTGGGTTATAGAATTCTTCTATAAAAAAATTATGTAATGGAAGGGATAGATATGTAAGAGATTCAAATAAATTGTTATTATTTCATTGTGTTCAGAGAGAGATGAGCATCATTACCTTGTAATATGGAGTTTGATTTTAATGAGGAATTAACTATTGATATGCTGAGAAACTTCCTGCACTGAGTTCACTTTTCCAGGTGTGCCATTCAGGTCAAGAAGGGCCCCTCGAATCCGGTAATTCCATGTCTTTTCAATTTTTAATTTAGATTGCATTTTATTTTATTTTTTCTCATGATTGTGTTCAATTTTAGTTTACACTATTTTGATTTGTAGATTATCTCCTCAAATTGATACCCCTGCAGTTTGATTTCACATTGCTTCCATTATCGAACTATTTTTATTGCCACTGTTTTTCACGCCATTCCTATAATTTTTCCTTACACTTTCATGCTATGACTACTCCCTAGACAATTATTCTACTCCAACAATTGATTGTACCTTGCATCTTCTCTCATTTATCCAATGATTTGGCCCATGCTCTCGTTTCCATTATCTAAGCAAGCATTCCATTTGAATATATATTGATTAGCTACACGAAGAACTAATTTCTTTCTATCCTCTCCAGCTGTGCCCATATTTTCACTCACCATGTACTCATTCTATTTACAATCCACAAGCATTGTCTCTGCAAATCATTCAATTGTTATCATGTGCTTTCATTCACTGGTTGGGTTGTGTCCTCATCAAATTCGTCTTGCCCGCATATAAATCAATTCACGACTCACCTTTCTGTTTGAGCTTTAAAGAATAAAAAAAAACACAAGTCTTTAAACAATATATGGATTAATTAGCACCATGTGTATTAATGTGTGAGTTTCTTGTGTCATTGTTGAGAACCATGTGTAAAATTTTATTGCATTAGTTATGCACGTCACTTGTTATCTTTTTAATTTGGTTTGTTATATGTTATGTTAAACTTGTTGAATTCATTTATTAGTTGTCTAATTATTTTCATATTAATGTATGGTTAATTGTTATGGTGTTAACATGTCAATGTATTTAGTTTTATTTATTACAGTATCTTATGTTATCACTATTTGATATATATCTTTTTATTTTTTTTTGTAAGTTAGAGTTTTGTATTGATTCCTGTCAAAAAATTACAACTGTTTGAGATGCAATTGGCCACATGGTCGCGGTGCCCATGAGGGAAACCACGGTGCCAAATGTCCAAAAACTAATATGGCCACAGTGCCTAGTTGGGAAACCACCGTTGCCAGAGTCATGCCACTGAAAGTAAACTATGCTACGAGGCCACGCAGGGCCGAAAAATGTAATAATGTACAAAAAGAAACAGCAGTAAGGATGCTGAGCTGAGAGGTAGAAACCATGAAAAAACATTAAAAACCTGGTCCAAGCCACGGCCCTGCGAAGACCTGTTTCATCGGTGATTTTCCTTTTCCACGTTCAGCCATGGCCTGTCGAAGATCTTGAAGGAAGATCATCAGTGCATCCACTCTTCTCTAGCAGTCGGCTTCCCTGTTCTATGCGTCGAGCATTGCCAATTTGATATCCTCCAAGTCTTTTCTCATATTGCTTAGAATATGCAGGAGTTTTGCTCGGTCTGCACACTTGGCATAGGAGGGATTGGGGTGGGTGGAGAGCAGAGAGGAAGAGGAGGATCTCATAAGGGAGGTGGGATGAGGGGTGGTGAGAGGGGGGTGAGGAGGGGAGGGCGGGTAATATGGATGTGAAGGGGGGGAGGGTGGAGGAGGCACAAAGCCAAGCGAGTTCCCGAGCAAATCAAACCACTTGAACCTACATCCGTAGGGGTTCGAGAGGGGGGAGAGGTCACATGGTTTATGGTCTGAAGCGGGCACAATGACAGGTGCCAAGGGAGGGGGAAAGAATGTCACTTCAGGTGGAGGGGTCACTTCAGGGGGAGGGAATACTTCAGGGGGAGGGACCACTTCAGGAGGAGTGTCAGTTTCACCGAGAGAATTTGAGGCAGGTGGTTTCCTTCCACGGGTTGCGTACTAGGCTACTCCCCGCTTTGGCTTGCCCTGGGGTCGCGAAATGGTGGACAACGAGCTCCACAATAGGAAAGGAAACCAATAGAGGTCGCATCAGAGCTCGAATGCAGGATGAAGGGAAGGGAGAGCCCTGGAAGTCTGGCTCTGAGAATTGTGAGCGAGAAAGTGAGGCTCAGGAGATCCCATCAAGACCAAAAGAACTGGGAGAAAAGGCTGGAGTTGAAGCGATGGGGAAGAACCTCTGCATGGCGCCATGAAGATGTACAAGTTGCATAGATTCCAGAGCATGTGAACGTCAAGAGGCAAATGCAAAGTGGAGGGTGGCGGCAGGTAACGTAAAGGCTTGAGGTGACAGAGGAGGGGAGGTGGCGAAGGTCGTACGCTAGGTGGTGAAGGTCGTACACCAGATGGTGTATGGCATGGCTAGGTGGCCTCGTCCCTGCTTGGAGCCATCATTTCCTGAAGGCACCCCATCTGGGGGTTATCACTATTTGATAATATTATATGTAGTTTTAAGTAAAGATTGTTATTTTGTTATGTTTAGTTTATTTTAATTATTTTGTTGTTTAATGCAGGTTAAATGTTATATTATTAATTTTTGTATATAAATTTTTATATAGTATTTTACTAAGTTTTTCCATAATAGATTAAATGTGATTATTAATATTTTGTTTATTAAAATATAGATTTTGTTATCTATTGTGCAAATATACATGCGGTGCTATGTGGACCATTATTGCAAACAATTTCATTCATTTATGAACAAAGTTAACTTTACAACAAAAACATTGTCTTTCTTTCCATCACCTTGCTCTTCTTTTCATTTCATTGCTCTCCTTCTTTACTTCTCAGCTGTGTCTTTTCAAGGACATTTCAGTTGCATAATTTGATTGCTTTTCCTTTTAACTAGTTTTCTTAAATTAGGATTTCACGTAGTTTAAATTTCTTTTTATTTCCCACACTTTAATTCTCGCGCTTGGTTTTTCTTGTATTTTGGTTTCTTGCGCTTTAATTTTTCTTAGCTCCAATCACCAAAGGACAGATAAAAGGTCTAACTCGTGAGATATGGCTTCCCCGTGATGGGCTTCATCCTAAGGTGTTAGTTTATTTCTTGTCAATTGAATTCATTGCTTGTTTCATTTATTGCATTGAAGTGTGTTTGTCAGCTTTAGATTAGGCTAGACTGCTAGCGGGAAAATCCCCCCTTTAACTATACCAGGGTTTAAGATTTAGACAGAGCGAATGACTGTCTAAAAGTCAATCTATTTTGTACTCTACCCCAAACATACCAAAACGAATGAAAAGAAAGCAATAAGAAAGAATATCGGTAATTGTACCTTTTATCCCACGTCTGGTGATTATATCCTCAAGTTTTGGAGTTCCAACGACTACACGTCTCCTCCCAAGGCTGACTTGCATCCAAAACTAGGAAAATGAGGACTACAAGCATGCTACCTCTATTCATGAGTTAGGGTTAGATATCAAATGTTAAGTATAAATCAAAGAAAATACACAAAACATCATCATTTGGGACAAGGAAAAGAGATTCTTGTATTCATCGAACAAAGACTGAAACTTACAATCTGTGTCGGCCATCGTTCCATGAACCTGGTTCGGGCTCCTCTTTAAAATTCTCCAAGTGCACCTTCAATAGGCCTCTTCTCTCAATCTTCTAATCACCTCAAGGAAAGGGAATGTGTTGAATGGAAGAAGAAGGTGATGATGAGGGAATGTTGAGGCAATATCTCACAAAAGGTAGCAAAAGCTTGTGCAAGGAAGGGAAGTGAAATGGGGAATAGTTTCATTGTTCTTATGCTTGGATGTGAAATGAGACCCCAACACCTCCTTTTATATGACAAAAGGATGGTTATTCAGTTGGGTGATAGGCTATCGCAAGTGAATTGGTTGGGAACCCTCCAATAGCCTGTGAATTTCATTGAATTCCTTACCACTTTTTAATTTTTGCAACTTTTGCAACAATACACGAGTTGTTTAGTGTGCAGCAAGCATATGTACGTGGGTTTTCTAGTATGCAGCAAGCGTATGTACATGGGCTATAGTGGTGCAGGGTGCATACATGCTCTAAAAACTGGTTTTTTAAGAAGAGATCTGCAGCAATTCTTTGGAAAAATATGCAAGTAAGAGGGCCAATGTCATGTATGCGTGAGTAGGGAATTTTAGGCCTATAACATATGCCCCCTAATGTGTGAGGTCAAAATAGAAACTGATGGCTGAAATACATTACAACATCTTCACCAATGTATCGAATCAAGTGAGCCCGAGACCAAAGTTCGAGAGGTGCAATATGAAAAACAACAACTGCCATGGATGAACTAAATCATGGATGCCAATCAAATACACTACAAATCCATGTCATATAACTATATAAAGTGTAGACGCGACCAATACACAATGGATCTACATCTCAAAATTAGTCGAAGATATACAAGTATATTATTCATCTTCAAGAAGTTAGTGAGGTCTATGGCTGGAGATGAGGTATTCATAGCTCGAGCAACGTTTTCAAGATCTTCAAAACTCGGGTAGGCGTACAATGGGAGTGTATAACTCACTACTATGAGGTCTTTGACATCTCGTTGGGAAAATACATAAGGATCTTGATGATCACGCAGAGAACTTCGTTGATTTCGAATCTGGACTTGACTGGACTCTCGGGATGTCCGACTCATGAAGTTCAAGAGACAAAATTCAGAAAGGTCGACTCAGGTTGAGAGAAAATTCCCTTGGACAAGAGCATGAAAGATGATCAAACTCAGGTAGCATGACATTGACATAAGTTTGTGATGCAAGAGGCAACGCAAACTCTCCATGTGTTTGGAAGAGTAACCAAATGGAGGAGAACACAGCTCTATGTAGCGAGAACATCTTCCTAAGGTATTACTATACCCCAATGCTTAATGAACAAACGGAAGGATGTGCTTTGTTCAAGGGAAACTCTTTGTGCTACTAAAAAAAGAATGAAAATTTCTCGTCCCCTCTTTTTGAAATATTTATTTTTTTATTTTTTTCAATTTTTTAAGAGCTTTAAAAAGAATAAAAGAATGCTACGTTACAAAGGAGGAACGAGTGTCACGAGAAAGAATACTAGTTCCAAGCGCATGGAACATACTAATGCTCAGAGGAAGGAGACATGTGCAAGAAAAGGACACTCTGAGAAAATTCCTCCATGGGTCAAGGTGTCAGGTCGCAGAGGAAAGAAGTGCTACAAGGCTTGCACATAAGGAATGCTTCAAAGGTTCAGTTGAGAGCAGCATGGATTCAGAATTATACCAAAGAGGCAAATATGAGACTCGCAAAAGATATTAAGCAAGACACAATGAGACCCCTTCTATGTAATTTTTATGAGCCTAGAGAAGATAAGATCGGTAGTTTTTTCACATTTAGAGAGTCTGAAAAAACATAAAAGAAGATTCCAGGGAGTACCTTTTTCAGAGATAGTCTAGTCAGTTCGAGAAAGGGTTAAACTTGCACCGAAAAGACGTCTATTCAAAACCATTTTAACGAGTGTGAAAAAGACAAGATCACTCGGAAATCTTTTCAATTTTAAGGAGTCTGAAAAGAGCTTAACTATGGACTCACATCCTTTTTCTAAGTTTAGTCTCCTTATCCCGAAAAAGTATAAAAGTAACTAAGGAGAACTCTCTCAGCGAGATGAATCTCCTGAAGCGTACCTTTTTCCACTATAATCTATAGGCTAGAAAAAGGGTTAAACTCATGCCAGTAGATGTTCTTCTGGACCAATTTAATGAGTGTGAAGGAGCAAGGTCACTCGGCGATCTTTTCAATTTTAGGGAGTCTGAAAAGAGCTTAAATATGGACTCCGGGGGGGTTCCTTTTTTGTAAGTAATCTCCAAGGCCTGAAAAAAGGTGATAAGCCACAACCAAGGAGAATGTTTCTTTTTCGAAGATTTAGTACCTCGGGCCCGAAAAAGGGTTAAAATTACACCTAAGAATACTCTTCTAGCGAACTGAAGTTTCTAGAGCATACCTTTATTCGTAAAATTAGTCGTCCAGACCAAAAAAGGGGTAAACTACCATCGAACAGATGTGCTTTCAAAGTTGAGTTTGGTGATTGTGAAGGGAAACAAGATCGCTCAACAATCTTTTCATTTTTAGAGAGTCTGAAAAGGGATTAAAGAAGACTCCAGGGGGCTACTTTTATCAGTTAATCCATATGAGAATCGAAAAGAATAAATACAGTCTCGTTGGATGTTTCTTTCAAATTTCAAAGTGTGCTTGAAAGACAACAAAGTGTGCTCATTGGGGAGTCCCAAGGGTAAGGCCTAGAAAGAAAATGCATCAAACAAATGAGGCTTTATTTCGTAATCATGACAGGACTAACAAGGACTCCCAAGCCTATATGAATTACTGACAACATGGATGTCAAAATGCATCAAGGATCTACCTAGGGCATCCATGTAAAGGAAGGCTCTACCACCTAATTATGACACTTCTAGAGCAGCACTGAAGGTTCTATGTCGCACTTTGGTGGGGTCGATCCTATGGAAAAGTGAAAAATACAACAAGATGCAGGAAGTGAAAATGAAATCCTAACTTATATGCAAAAAGTTGGAAAAAATGAATTTTACCAAAGGATACCCAAAAAGTGACCCATTCCAAAAATTACCAAACCAAAAGAAAAAGAGTACCGGAATGAACAATAAGAAACTCAGAAGTGGAATCAAGTAATTATCAAGTTAGGAAAAATGACATAGGGGGTCAAAAAGGCTAAAAATTCTATAAATAGAAGCTGACGGCTCATTTTTACCATTGCAATTCGAAAATCAACCAAAAAGGTGAAAATACCCCTTTGCTAAAAGAGTAGATTATGGGAGCTTCAGTGGACGAAACGACCTTCTACTTGAACCAAGTAAGTACAAATTACTCCCTCTTGCTATTCAATTCATTCTTTATGCATTATTTTTAGGTTTTGAGGGGGGCACGCTCTTATAAAAAGAGCAACCCTGCATGTACATATGACCAAATCTTCCATGGTTTTTCGTTGCTATTGCCACAGATATTCGTCGCACTTTCCACGAAAGAAAAAACTATTTTTCGTAGAACTTTTTTTGTCGCTATATCTATGAACCAGGTTTTCATGGAAATAGCGATGACATAAGGCCGCCACATGTCATCATCCTCAAGATAGGTTTACCTTGAAAAGTGTGGCAATAGCGATGAAACATCGTCGCAATAGGGACGAAAAACTGTGCCAAAGTAAAAAATAACCAACAGCTTACGATGCAGATGCCATATGTGCGACGAAAAAGTGTGGAAAGTTGCGACGAACTTTCATCACTATTTCCACGAAAATCCTTGACTCACCAACAGTTTACGACGCGGATGCTATATGTGCGATGAAAAAGCGTGGAACATTGTGACGAACTTTCATCACTATTGCCACGAAAATCCTTGGTAGAGTAAAACACATTTTTGTATTGCGACGAACTTGCGTCACTATTGCCATGAAAATTATTGGTAGAGTAAAAATGTTTACGACGAACTTTCGTCGCTATTTCCACGCCTCCTATAGGTTTAAAAAAAAAAGCTACATGAGAATCTACATGAAGAGTTGGAAATAGTTGTAGAGAAGCAAATTTGTATAGTTGATAAGATAGTCCCTTACACTACTAGACTTGAGAGATAGCTATTGGATAACCATTGTAGCCACCCTATGATATATTTGTATAAACCTCACCTACTTGATAATGATGATTCTTGGAAAATTTTCCAGGATGATAGGGACATTTGTTGCTTTTTGCTTAATGAGAGAAAGTTGATACTCTAATGTCATTCTCGTAGACAAAAAAAAGTTTCCCAAGGGCTTACTACCTTTGGATAATTCCTTTTCCCTAAGTGATGTTGGGATTAAGAACACATCCTCTCAAGAGGCTTCAAAGAGAAAGGTATCATACACTATCCTTATGAATATTGGTGCAGATGATGACCCTAAAACTTTGTCTATAAGCGTTAATTGTTTCGAGTTAGAAAAAAAAAAAAATATTACTTTATTCCTTGAATTCATGGATGTCTTTGTTTATTCATATGATGAATTTTGTGGTTTTGACCTAATAATTATCCATCATGCTATTACTATAAAATACAACATTATTCATATTTGGCAAAGACAACAACTAGTTACTCTAGCCTTTGAGGCCACTATTAGGAGGGAAGTTGACAAGATTCTCAATGCCAATATCATAATTGGTTCTATATACAGTCCCACCACTGACATCCACAGATCCATTTGATTGAGTTGACCTTGTAGCTAGAGAGGAATATGCTTCTTCAAAAGCATAGGTAAGGGCATAAGCAATAGAGGTGGTTTAATCCATTGACTCAGAATCAATTAACTGGGTAAATACAACACCATTAGCAAGAGAGGATACGTAGGTATTTGAGGCATAGGCTTCTTCTTCAGTAGCACAGAAAAATAAAAAGGAAAAGGAAGCAATAGGAAAAGTAAACCAAAAGCAACAAAGGTGGAAGTATAAGAAGGATAGATAATTATTGACTTCTGTGTCAAGTACTTTTAGTGGGTTTCTAACTTGGTCCTAATTCACAAAATGAATGGGTACATTTGACTATGTGTAGACTTTTTCACCCTTAAAAAGGAAAGAGTGAAGGATAACCTTATGCTCCCAAACATGGAACTAATCCTGCAACAAGTTGTAGGATCCCAAATGATGTCTCTGCTTGATGGATTCTTAGGCTGTGATCAAATTCACCTCAAGTGAGAAGATCATTATAAAGCCACCTTCACTACTCAGTGGGGCACCTTCACTTTTGAATGCATGACCTTTGTTCTAATCAATGCAGGTTTCACTTTTTAGAGAGATACGCACATAACATTTGATGACTTAATTGGTATGATTATTTAGGTTTACCTCAATGACCATACTATTCATTCCAAGCTATCAAGAGATACTTTTAATCACCTGAGGCAACTATTTCCATGTTGCAGAAAGTATGACATGTCCTTGAATCTAGCTAAGTCTATATTTGGTGTCTCATTTAGGCATACAAACACGAAACATGTGAAACAAGAGAACACTTGTGAAACATACAAGAGACATAGATACATAGTGTGGGTAGCGCCAGTAGTGCCTAACACCTAGTTTGTCTTATTATGCGAAATAGAGTTACAATATGAGCACTACTGGCTCAATTCATAATCCTTGGGAAGAGTCATGAAACTCACCTCACATCACCAATACAAAACACTCATACACATATTTTCCCCACTAGATTTCACTATAGCAAATTTCATGACACCCTTCCACAGGAAAAGTATAAGAAGGACATCTACTTCAACAAGGAAAGTGACTCACCAAGGTTCAAATTCAACAGAAGTTTCTCCATATCCTGAGGGAAATTTATGCAATGGGGACCATTGCTTCCTAAGGGGAGAGGAATTATCCAAGTGAATCTCGGTGGCCATCCACCTCTTCCACTGAATCAACATTTCAAGCATATGGTTTTGATAAACCATAATATTCACCCTTTTTATGGGGAATGAAATGTAATGACATCTTCATTTGTTAATTACAGACTTCATGTAATTATTTCCTAGTGGTCTTATGCACATGCTTACAACATAGTGTTGATGCACTGGATCCCATTAGAACTCCATAGTGAAGCACGCTCGGGCTAGAGTAGTACTGGGATGGTGACTGCCCGGGAATTCCTAGTATTTTACATGCCTATGTCATTTTATAAACTTAGACTAATTTATCCCACATGCATCATGGGAATTATTCCCCTCTCACTCTCTCATATATAATTGAGGTGAAGGAGGCCCTTCAAGCATGCAATGGAGTGTGATGTAAATCTTGTTGTGAATGAAGCATAGCCAACATCTCTTTCTTTTCAGAGACAACATCTCTTTATTTTCAAACATAAGCTACCTCATTCTGCAAGTTTGTGTTCCACAATGTTTTTCTATCTTATTCATTAATAGAAGTTGGGTTTCACTGTATTTTTGTGTTCTCTGTTATATTTTTTTTTCTATCTCGTTTCGTTCTCAGCATAATCCGAATCATGGTTGGAAAACATGAACCTATGATTTTCTTTATGAAATCACTATAGTAATAGGAAGGCTAGGTTGGCCATCTAATAGTTTAAGGAAAGTGCCTTACTGTGGTGGAGAACTCTAGAACCACAATTTGGGTGGAGTACTTTTTCTATGACATGGGAGTAATTTGAGGAACAATTTCGTAAGAAGTATGTTTTCAAAGAGTATTTGGAGTGAAAGTTGAATTCCAGGTTCCCGTAATCTTAAAAGACATAGCATTGATATTTATAAAAAATATTTAAAAAAATCATGGTTGCCACACACTATCATTAAAGGTGATAAGAAGATGATAGTGCAAAGCAGTTTTCTACAAATTCAAGTTAAGATTTTAAGTGTTTTGCAAGGAAGAGTGAGCTACAAAATGCAAGAACTAAGAACTCAAAATTAATTATAGAAAGGAAACAAAAACATCCACTTAAAAAAAAAATCTCAAAGGATTATTCAGAAGCAAAACTCTTGTATGGGCCAAATAGAATAAGGGTCGATTAGCATGAAATGCAAGCAGTAGTACAAATGGTTCCACCTAATATTTTATATATGCATGTTCCTCCAAGAAGTTGGTTAGTTTATGCCAAGGAAATATATTGGAATTCATAACGACCATGTTTTTCTTCCTCTTGAGTTCAAATAGAAGAATCAATATGAATCCAAAAACAACGAGGAGGCTTAGGACCTTCTGAAGCCCAACCACAACTGGTTGTGATTGATGGAACCCCTACCTTCCATACGGAAGAAAACAACCATCTCATGAAAAAAAAAATAATAATGAAATATATATGTCTTATGATGAAAACTTGTTTTGAGGCATCTTAAGATGGAGCTTGGCTTGAAAACTAAGTTTCCCTGAAAGTCTTATTCTATGGAATAAAATGTTTCCTCATGCTGAAAACCTCTGTGAGGCACCACTAGGCATAACAAAACTGAAAACCAAAAATGGAAGTCTATTCTGAGAAAAATTATTAAAAAAAAGGAAAAATGATCCTAATGATTCCCCTCTACGTCATTTCAAATACATTATACCTTAGTTATGCCTATTTAAATTTCTTTGATGGCATTATAGAAGTATCAAGGATCCAACTACAAGTTTCAAGAAATAGGATAAGCATCAACCATATATCCCTCAATGGCATAGACTTACAAAAATTGTTGAGCTCGATAACTCTAGGATAGCTCATACCATCTACACATCTTGATGGATGATCTTCAACATAGAGGTTGAGTGACATAGGGAAAAAAACAATGGATCACACAACTATCAAAATCAAGTTTTGTAAATAATGTCACTGCCACTAAGATATTTGATATAGAATCTGTGCAATAGAATGTCTGAGTACATTTAAAATATGGATGTCATATATAATTTTGTTAGAGATTTGCATCAATACTATAGTCATGACTACTATTCAAGCTAAATCTATGATATTTAACAGTGCATAATTTAGAGTAAATTATGTTGGGTCTCATTAAATTAAATCATCATTTATTAGGCAATCTGATTTCATCGAGTTTTCATGGCAGAACTAGGGCTTCCATAGATATTTTCCATAGTCAGATATAAAGATTCAACATCCATCCATTATACTCACAAGATTATTCAAAAACATTATGGCTGCCATATTTCAAGCACTCTACAAGAGGTTACTACCCTAAGTAACTCATAAACAGAGAAAATATCACTCCAGTATACTCATTATCAATAAGATGAAGAAAAAGGAACCATCATTCAATTAGAGCTATGGAATCGATCAAAATAAAGAATTCTCCAAAATTTCAAGGTATCATTTTTATAGGTTGGCTACAAGTTCAAGATAATGTACATTGTAAGACTAATTCTACTATCAAAAGACATTGTACATTGCTTAACAGTTTTAGGCTAAGAAGGAGACTTCAAAGGTATTAGCTTGATATCATATAAACCCTCACCTATTTCAATAACTACAAGGACTTCAATGCAAAAAAAAATATTACTACTCAAAATTACATCCTTCTATCACAATCGGAATGCCCAAATATCAACATTGTCATACTGCTACAAAGTTCTCAGCCTACATCCTCCCTGTTCTAGCGGTGTACATTCTACTGCAAACTTCAACACCTACAAGTATGCTACCAATGCAAACTCCTAAGAAGAAAATAGGCCCAGCTAGAGAGTTTGCTAAGAAAAGAATTATGCTACGGAGTTTGTCTCTTCATTCAAATAGAATGCAAACTCATGCCGAGACTTTGTTTCCTTCAAGCTACCTCTCAAATCAAGAATTGCTCAATACGTTTTCATCGGATATAATTTCATTTATCATGTCTACAAGTTATCACCTATGTTATCTTTGATTTAAGTTATTGCATTGTTTAAATACAGTGTTAAGCATTATCTA
>SNQJ01S0173965.1:5147-20284 GCA_010110895.2 Picea sitchensis | reverse complement strand
CTCACTCATTAGTGAGGTCTGAAATTTGCACTATCTTTGGAGATATTGGCTGAAATTGTGAGGCGAACTTGTTGAAGGAAGACATTTTTGGACTTTTATTGGCATTTTGGCATTTCTCTTGGTGGAAGGTATTACAACTAGGGTTTTCTATATATTTTCTTGGTTAAATGTAAGTGAATTTATGCAAAACTTCTTAATTGAATGGTTGTAGTATTGTTTATCTTGCATTTATGGTTTTAATTTGCTGAATTAAACCCTAGGTGACAAGCACACATTGAAGGTCCTTGTCTCATGTCCTTACCAAGGTTTTAATCCATTTCATTTGTTGAAGTAAGAAAGAGCCTTTCCTTAACAACACTCTTTTCTTTCTTTCTAGCCCTTGTTGAAGAGAATTGAGCCTTGCCATAGAAACACTCCATCCATCTTCTTCCATGCTAGCCGATTTTCTTATCTATTAAGCTAAGAAGGAGAAAAGGCATCAAGGCCTAGTTCCCCTACACCTTGGTGAGCCGAGTTTCCCTAGGGTTTTCCTGGTAAATCCTTGCCATAGCAACACGTTACTTGCAAACCTTCTTGTCTTAGTTTTATGCAATCTTTTGAGCTAGCCATTTTTCCATTGAGTTAAGGAAGGAGGAGAGATAATTGAGGCCTAGATCCCCTATAACAAAGTGAGCCTCTCTCCCATAGGGTTTCATCCTTGAGGCCTTTCCATAGAAACACCTCAAGGCTTAACTCTCTTGTCCTTAGTCTTTACCGTTATCATTTGATCCTTCAGATTTTGCATCCTTCTTTTTACTCCAAATACCCTAGGAGCGCACTGATATAAGCCCTTTTGTGTTGAGTAACTTGATCATACAAATTTCCAATACCTTTGAACAAACCCTAACTATACTAATCCTAGCCTAGACTAACTCTACTAACCCTAGTGTTGTCGTCATCTTTCTTGTGCTATAAACACTTTTGTGCAGCTATCATTTTACTTTTAAAGCAATTGAATGGTTGGTTAAGGCATTATTTATGAAGTGTTGATTTTTTAAATTGAATGCCAAGTTTCTCTAGCATTTATTGAGAAGTAATATTGTAACCATTGCTATTGTACAAACATTGACTTCGTCAATATTTATTGCTTAATTGCTTATTATCAGAAAAGTCATTGATTATATGAAGTACTAACTAGTAAGAAAGCTTGCACATGCAGTTTTATTGTTGCTTTGTCTCGTGCAAGTGATCTTATTGGTTATTACTTCCGGTTATATTTATTGGATATAAGCCAAACTTTCTGATCAGGTGGTGACTTGTGAGGGGGATTATTATCACTTAGCCTTGCTAAAAACTTTTTCCTTCTCAAAACCCCAGGTCACCGGGGACGTCTCCCCTGGGCCTTACCTCCCTAAATAGAAATAAACTTCCCATTGAGGTGACAATGGGTGGGATTGGTTCAGTTACGCCAGTTTTACCTCTTAGATGTCTGGGCCAACTTCTCTTTATGGAGGCTAAAAACTCAATATTAATTATTTTCTTTAGCCAACTTTTCTTCTAGGGTTATTTCCAACGCTTTAGGGTTTCTTCTTGCTTCCCAGAATATTCTAGTCTTGTTAGTGTTACACGTGGATGTTTAATACCTCCCGCAACTACCATAATATCAACATTCCCTCCTAGCTAGGGAGGTATTAAAGGTAATGGTATTGAGCAAAAACATACCATTCAACTGATAGCATCATCATAGCCAGACAAGCTATCTCATGATCAAATCATGACTATTAGTATCATCTGATAGCATCAACTGCATCATCTCTCGAAGCCATACCCCAACTGAGTAATTAGGCATGATGCTGAATAAGTCAGTCACTCCATAGAGTGATACAAGAACCATTCTTCTCATCTAAACATATGTCCTAGAAGAATAATTGTTCCAATTATATGTTGGAAGCCTCATCATGGGATACAAGGACTATTCTTCTAATTCGGACATACGTCCTAGACGAATGATTGTCCTGGACCATTTTCCATAGGAATAATGTCTGTCCACCAACACACTGACTATCCATCTAGCAGGAAATCATTTCCAACACTAGTGATAGTCTCTATGTCAATCAGAACAATGCCATCTAATAGAACACAATTGTGTCTATTCATAGTAGTATACAACTGCTATCCAGTGGTACACAACCACACAAAGTAACACACATATACTAACGAGTGACACATAGTCACAACCATTGGAACACATCCACCATAGTAGCATACAACTATTGTCCATATACATACAGTCTCCGCAACAATCATATCATTTGATAGCAACTTGCATAAAACAATATCATGATATAAACTGAGTCACCTGGGCCATTCTTCTATTCACATTTGTGAGATCTAGAAGACCATCTTCCCTCAGAAGGTAAAACATCATCCATGGGCTATCAAGACTATCCTTCTTAAGCATAGAAGAATAATTGTCCCTAATTTCTGAGTCTGTACCATTCACCTAACTGGGTGATTCCTCTGACACTAATCATAGTACAACCTAGAGAGAATGAGTCTTCCCTAGGGAATGCATGTCCCTGATTTCTGAAACCATAACATTCACCTAACTAGGCCATTCCTCCAGCACTAATCACAGTGAAACCTGGAGAAAATGAGTCTTCCCTAGGGAATGATTGTCCAGACCATTTCCTATGGAAATGACTATCCCACACCAACCTCCGAAATGGACCATTCTTCGAAATTGCTCACAACTGTGAACTTTGAAAGAACTACTGCGCAACGAGGAAGACCATTCTTATTGACCACTACTCAGAGTGTCTGCTAAGAAGAATTATTGTCCTAGACCATTCCCCCACATTGGCCACAAGGGGAATCCCTATCTATGGTACATCAACAATCTATCATACCATTTTCATTATGAAAATTATTGTCCGATCTGGACCATTTTCTGAACCAGAAAATCCCTGTCCGTTAGAAATATCAAACCACTTTCCGAACTGGAAAGGAACTGCCCATCCTGGACCATTTTTCGAACTGGAAAATGAATGTCGATAAATCAATAACATATCAGTACTGCCTCCCAACCTGGGAGTAATCACTTCCTTTTCCAATAAGGAAGTCATCTCCATGAGCACCATCTTGTCTCTTAAGTACACAAACTTTTCATCTTGAACATAGGCTTTATAAAAAATATATGCTATTTTCTCGTCAATGGAGATATACTGGAGAAAAACTTCTCTCTTCTGGACTTTATCATGGAGAATATAATTCTTGATCTCAATGTACTTCAGTCTGTCATGGAACACTGGTTTTTTCTTAAAGATTCACATAGCTCTGATCATTACAATATATCATGGCCGAATTCAAAATTTATGTTTCCTTCTAGCTCATGACATCATGGAAAAGCTCAAACTGAAACATATTCAAGTTTCACTTCTTATGTCATCATGAGAGTTTTCCATGGATTAGAAATCCATCATCCCGAACTTCTGAGTAACCATTCTGATACACTATCTCTGTCATAGAAAGTTTTCACCATGCTTTTGTTGTATATGAGATACTCTACATCAAGTTGTTTGAATCCATACAAGGTATTCTTATATATACATACATGGGTTTGTTTTTTGTATAAGCTTCTTTCTCAATTTTCTTTATTGGGAAGAACAACATTTTACATGTAAATTCCAATCCATGGATACTACAAGAGGTATATCTGGTTTACTGGGACGAGTTGTCGTCATAGTCTTCTCCCTCCTTATGGAAGAACCTCTGAATTTGACAATGCTTCCATTCATAAGTATTTTTCACATTTTCTTACATACATTGTTCTTTATCATAACTTCCATTTCTTCTTCTTGATTTCTTCTAGTGGGTTCAAACCAAGCTGGTAGTCTTGTGATTCTCGATATAATAACTGGTTGTTCTGGGTTTTCTTTCTTTCTTGGAATATTCATGTTCTTCCTCATGTTTCTATTTAGCTCTTGGGTCCATGGAGTCTTATATATATTCCATGCCTTGAATATTACGACTTCTTCCTTTCATCATAGGATCATGGATGTAGATGGACAACCAAGAATACTTAAGGCTTCTTTTCGATGTAAACTTCTTCTAGAGTCAAACTGAATACGTGTTTCTTATCATGGCTGATAATTTCAATGGGAACATGGATATATACTTCATAATCCTCAATGGATCATATTATTTAGGATTATCTCCCTCCTAATCCTTGCTTCATGCATGAATGGATGCTCTTCTTTTGGAATTCTGTAATCAACTCCTTCCATCCATGCTTTCGTCTGCATCCTTATTGCCTTTTGTAAAGTGTCACAAGTATTTTTCTAATTTCCTCTTGATTACTGACTTCTTTATGGTATTTTCAAGTTTTGATTCTAATTTTGGCATGTCTAGCATTTGTTACTTATATAATGACTTCCACATGAATTGTCACCAAATATTGTCAACATGCTTCATCTTTTTCAGGTGTATTGAAGTCATCGTGATAACAACCCTTGACTTCATTCTTCCATAAGTATTTTTTCACTAACCATATTTTATTCTAAGAAATAGATATGCATGATATGTACATGAACTATGTAAACATGGTATATACAAGAAACTATGAAGAATATTGTTACCTTGACTAGAAGAAGAAGTATGTTTTATCCTGCTTGGTTTTCTTTGAGGGTTCCCTTTGTTCGACAACTGATGCTTCTTATGTTTCCTTCCTTTTATTTAACTTAGGAAAGTGGTTCCTATAGTGACCATATTTATGACATATCATTTTCTTTATTTGGTTTCTTCCTTAAGCCAAACTTCTTCTTATTCCTAAAATTATTGAACTTTGTTGTGAAGGCTTGGTCATCATATTTATTTTGGGATTTCTCTTTTGCATTAATCCTCGATTCTCCTTGTGCAAAACAAGTCCAAAGTTCTTCAAATGTGGTATACTCCTTTCTTGTGTTCATGCTTGCAGAAAATGCATCCCATGTCTTGGGAAGGCCATTGAGTACTATATTTACCAGTTCCTTTTCTGAAATGATTTCTTCAATAGCTTGTAGTTGATCTCTTAACTGAGAGATTCTTACAAATTATGATGTTATGTTGTCATCATCATTCATTTTCATGTCGCGAAGTTTATTATTCAGACTCATTACTTGTCCAATGTTTTTGACCGAGAAGAGGTTAGTTAGGGCATCATACATCTTCTTAGATGAGTCAAAATGAGAGATGTAGGGTATCACTGATATTTTACAGAGTCCACTATGATACTCATAGAATTGATGTCACTGTCCTTGAAATTCTCCATAACTGCAACGTTTTGAGGTTCCTTCTCTTTTCCCGCTTCAAACTATGGTTCCATGATCTTTCCTTTCACGAGATCCAACAATTTATTCTTGATAAGGATGAGGTCAATTCTTGTCTTCCATGCTCTAAAGTTAGATTTCCTTTCTAACTTTTTTTTTGTCTTCATAGTGTAAGTCATTACTTCTTTGACTTGGTCAACCTTTGACTTTGAACAAAAACTCAAACTTGACATATTGGCTTTCTTAGAGTACCAGGAGGTGCGCTAGGCTAGGGAGAACTAGGCTATCCATAAATCTGGTCAATCTCTTCACTTAAGGTGCTTTAACATGGGGGTTAGGGTTTCATTACTGCAACAAAACTTTGACTACAACTGCAACTCTAACTGATCAAATCCTCCCAATCTATCTTCTAGCGATTAGACTATCCGAAGATAGTGTGGGCCCATAACCTGTTAGAAAAATAGGTGTGCTCGTTTCACCATAGACAATATAGCAATATTGTCACCCAACCACATGCCGAAGCCACCCTCTAGCACCTTAACCTTGACAGAGAGAATAATTATAGAAGCAAACCCTAGAACCAATAACCAAACAATGTGGTGTACCTCTCTCCAGAGATAGCGCACAAGGAAAAAATTACAAACCATAACTAAGAGAAGGTCCAAGCCTAAAACCAAAAATACAAGTTGCAATAGCTGCAACTGTAGCTACTCTCCGAACTTGCACACACTGATTTTTTGCAGTTGCGAGTTGTGTGTTTCCAAATGAGCTCCGCCATCTTGTATTTATACTGCTTTTTCTTAGCTATCTAGGCCAACTTCTCTTTCTGGAGGATAACAACTCAATATTGATTCTTTTCTTTAGCCGAATTGTCTTCTAGGGTTATGTTCAATGATTTAGGGTTTCTTATTTCTTCCCAGAATATTCTAGTCTTGTCAAGGTTACATGTGGAGGTTTAATACCTCCCACAACTAACATAATATCAACACATTTCACCTCTTGAAGTTAGTGATGTTCTGGACGACCATATATGTAAAAGGATCATGTTTTTTACTATTCCAAAACCTACAGTGTCATTGTCACCGTAGGTGATCAATTCTATAATATACAAGAGGTAGCCCTGACTACCAAAGTCTCTCTTGGCATTGCTAAGAAAAGATATAATATAATCTCTCAAACTATGAGGTTTTTCCTCTTCATGGTCCTATTGAAAGGAACAAATAATATCACCACAACAACTAAAGACTCTACAAGGGGTACATCTATGCAATACATACATATAGATCAATTTGTGGAAGAATATAGAGACATATTCACCTCACTTGTAGGAGCACCTCTACACTTTCAAGTAAATATACAATTGATTTGACATTAGATTCCCCTAAAACCAATGGTCTTGTATGAAAACACTCTTTTCTGGAGAATGAGGAGGTCAAACACTAGATTTAAGAGCTAATAAAAAAAGGCCACATTCAACCAAGTTGGTCACCATGAGGGAGACCCATTATGTTGGTTCAAAACAAAGATGGGACATGGTGATGTATTGACTACAAAGACTTGAACAAAATAATAGTCAATAATCGATACCCCATCCATTAAATTGGTAATCTACTCAATCAAATAAAAGGTGCCAAGGTTTTTAGCAAGACTACTCTTAGTTTTGTTATCACTAGGTGCGAATAGAGCCAACTAATGTGTTTAAGAAAACCTTCAAGTCTAAGGAAGGTCTCTTACAATTTTTTTTCATGCCCTTCATCTTGATTAATGTGACGAAAACATTCATGAGGATAATGGGAGATATTATGCATACATTCACTAATTGTTTTGTCATCATATAGGTAGACAACATTCTAATCTTCCACATAACTTGAGAAGAGCATTTGAATCACATTCAACGAGTGCTAAGAACCTTGCAACAAGATAAAAAATCTGCCAACCTAGGAAAGTGATTATTCAACATGAAAAGAATTTAATATCTAGGGTACATCATGGATGAAAATGATATTCATGTGGATCTAGCCAAGATCCAATTCATATGTGGTTGGTTGGACGTAGAGACACTAACAAATCTTCAAAAATTCTTGAGACTTGCCAACTTTTACCATAGGTTCATGTTGTGGTTCTCTCATATAGCTTGGCCCTTAAGAAAAGTGACTAAGGGTGGAGCCAAGGCCAAGTTGTTTTGATCTAAGACACACCGCAAACAATTAAAGGAGCTGAAGCATCACCTTTGCACACTGCCAATATTGATTATTCCATATATGAAACAATCATTTGAAATCCTCACACATCATAAACATATAGTGGCCTATCGTAGTATGACACTCTTTGAGTTACATGGTTCAAAAATACCCCACCTATGACAAGACACTTTAGTCCATTGTCTAAGCCTATCAATAATGAAAGCACTACATCTTGGGAAAATAAATGGTAATTGAAACCAACCATAGGATTTTATAGTTTATGCAAAATTATACAGACCCAAACCAAGTTTCAAAATGACTGGCATCAAAATCGGTCATCATACCTTCAATAATTCCACCTAAACGTAAAGTCTATTAAGGGAAGAACCAATGGAGTCACAAATTACCTCAGTTGGCCACCACTTTTGGCACTAACCATAGTATTTAATTCTTGTGTACACGAGGCTTCAAGGTGGCCCTAACTATAACACAACAATCTTGACTTTTCTACAACATACCAAATACTGGTAGCAAGTAAACAAGTTTCATACTTTCACCTCTAGAATGGACCTTTGTGCCATTTGGGCCATCTCTTTGTTCCTTCAAGTGAGTGTGAGAAAATGATTTAGGAGGCACACTATAGTTGAGTGGCAAGGAATTTTGGCATGGAGAAGGTAGTGGCAATGCTACATAAGTACTAATAGCAACCAAAGTTCCATTGATATGTCAACATATATATCAAATGATGCACTACTAATTCCATCACTAAACTTGTAATCAAGAAGCAAGGATTGTACACTCCTCTTCCTACTCCAAATAATTCTTGGGAATCAATATCCATGGATTTTATGTTATTTCTTCCCTCAATTAAGAATGCTATCAATTATATTTTTGTGGCTCTTTATTGACTCTCTATTATTGAAAAATTGTCAAGGATCCCTTTTTTCCGAACAATTCAAACTCATCCATCTCAATGTTCCCCCTTAGTGATACATATTTTATGAGCAGAACAAAATGAACACAGATTATTATTATTTTTATTAACATAGAGACACAATGAGAAATAACAGACATACAGTAAGACTGGCTTCTATTCAATAAAGAAATATGCTGAAATTGTAAAATGCAGACTAAAAACAAGCTTGCTAGAATGGTGGCAGCTTATCTCTGAGAAGAGATGTGACGGTTGCGCTCATTCATAAGAATATGAGTACAATGAGGCTCTGAAATAAGTTTTACAATAAACATAAATTCCAAAACCCTAGACATCCAAAAACATAACCCTGGGAGATGAAGCACCAAGATTCATGTGGGCCCCGTTGGGGTAAGTTGGTGCATCAACTTCTATGGGTTGTAAATTTTGCATACGATATTTGTTTTAGGTGCACGATATCCTGTTGGAAAGGTCTATCCGAGGAATACACATTATTCCATCAAACTATAACTCTATGTACAATTTGACTGTGGCGAGACCTAAAAACGTTGTTTAGGGCCTCAAAACGGCCCCATAAGTTCAAGACCCAAAAAATAGGAAAAAAATACCAAGATGAGCCAATTGGAATAGGTGGGTGGCCAATGATATCCACTTGGATCAATCACCCCCCCATTATGAAGCAATGGTATCGATTGCATTGAGTTCCCCCATCAGATGAGGAAATTTCGGTTGAATTTGGCCCCGGGTGAGCCACTTGCCTTGGTGTAGGAGTTGCCCTGCTTTGAAAACCTAATAAAGATGGATCCTTTGTTGGAAAATTCCCTTGACCTATGTTTCCATGATACAATCAATGGATTATTGTTCCATGCAGTCAAGTTTGAACTCTATTGGTGTCAATTTTTCTACTATCTCTGAGGTGTCCAATAATGGTGGAAAATATGGTCGAAGGAGATCCACATTGAACATTGTGTGCAAGCCAAGGAAGGGGGGAATGTTGAGCTCAAAAGAATTGTTTCCCACAACCATGGTGATGGTGTAAGTTCCATAGCGGAGTGGACGAAGCTTCCGATGGGGCCCTGTAAAACATTCTTTCTACAAGTGAAACCAAACTTTGTCTCCCACCTGAAACTTGTGTGGCACCTAGTGTTGATCATGGCGTTGTACTTGGAATTGGACTTATGTAAAATATCCTGAACCAGTTGGCGGATGTGTTGGATCCTCTCAATGAACCAAGTGGATTTTTTCAACTTTAGTTTGAGCATGGGACGAGTCTTCCTGGGTGGACACAAGGGGTAGTGCAACATCCATCAGACCCAATGGTTGAAATCTCAACCCCACTTGAAAATGGATGTGGTCGATTGAGCTATGTATGGATTTTTTGTAGTTGTGTTGAAAATAGGGAAGAGTCTCATCCCATGTACGAGGTTTCTTGGAATTGTACATGCGTAGGATATGCACAATCATCCGGTTGACGACCTCGGTTTAGCCATCCATCTATGGGTGGAAGGAAATGGATTTGGTGAGCTTGTTGTCCAACAGTACCCAGAGGCTCGAACATAATGTGATGAGGAACTGACTGTCCCAATCTAATATAATGGTTTGTAGTATCCCAAAATGTAGCCACTCTCTTTTAATGAATATCTTGGAAGTGGCCTCTGCTATGATGCTCTTCTTGCAGGTGCCCATAATCACCATCTTGGAAAATCGATCAACAACCACAAAAACACAGTGATTTCCCCTATTGGTGGATGAAAGGCTCGACATGTAGTTCATTGAGATGGATTCCCAGAGCTTGTCAGAAGTAGGCAGAGGGGTGTACATGCCTTGTTTCTTAGTGTTTGCTTTGGTAGTAGCGCAGGCAGTGCAGGACCTGATATACTTGCTGACATCTTGTTGAAGTTTCGACTAGTAAAAATGTTGTTGGAACACTGCCATTGTATTTTCTACGTCGAAGTGTCCTACCACCTGACTGTAGTGGGATACCAAAATCATCTTCATGCACTCGCTTGATGGAACACATAGATGGACCAGATGGCATAACATCCCATCTTGAAGATGGAAATTAGTGACAACTATGTTTGCATCCAACATCTGGTAGGTGGTGGTGAATTCTAGATCTTTCTCATAGAGTTTGGGCCATCCAGAGTTCTCGTGGTTGCAAGAGTCTAGCACCATGGTGAGTGCCACGACTGGAGGTCAGCTGAGGAAATTAACGACGCGATTGATACTTCATGTCTTATATTTGATGTTGAGGCGAAACTTCTGCAAGTATGTGGACCACTTTTGATGGAGGTCATTCTACAATTTTCCTTGTGTCTACATGAACTGCAACGACTTATGATCAATGTGGATGACTGTCTCCTTCTCGAGAATGTAATTCCTCCACTGGTGGAAGACTTGCATAATGGAGTACATTTATTTTTCATAATTAGGGTACTTACGGACAACATCTGATAGTGTCTCACTATGATAGGCCACATGGTAGCCATGCTGAATGAGAACTGTGCCCACAACATAGTCTGAAGCATCTGTCTCACTCTCAAAGGGTTTTTGCAGGTTGGGTAATGAAATCACTGGGGATAAGCACAAGCGCTGCTTCAAATCATTGAACTCTTGTTGTTGGGACAAGCCCCAAATTTTTTGTTCCTTACTATCACCCCAGGTTACTTGGTTGAGGGCCCATGTAATATGGGAGAATCCCAACACAAACCTGTGATAGAAATTGGCAAGGCCTAAGAAGCTTCGAAGCTAAGTGAGCGTGGTTTGGGATGGATAGTCGTGGATGACCTAGATCTTGGTTGGATTCACATGAAAACCATGCTCATCAACAATGTAGCCTAGGTATTGGACCCTATCCATGCCGAAGGAGCATTTTTCCAAGTTGGCATATAACTTGTGTTGCCGCAGAGTGTGCAAAACCTATTGAATATGATGCAAGTGTTCCACCCAAGTCTTGTTGTAGATGATTATGTCATTCAGATACACTACTACACAATAATTGGTGAAAGGCCGAAGGATATATTCCATCATCCTCATGAAATTTTATGGGGAATTTGCCAAACCAAAGGGCATGCCCAACCATTCAAGAATACCTTCTTTTGACTTGAAGACAATCTTCCATACACATGTATGCTCTATTTGGACCTGATGGTAGCCATACTTCAGATCAATCTTACTGAAGTATTTTCCCCCCTTGAGTTGATCAAGGAGATATTCGATTTGGGGAATCGAGTACCAGTTCCTGACTGTGATTTTATTTAGGTCTTGGTAATCAATGCAGAGTTGCCAGGTCTCGTCTTTATTTTGCACAAGCATGATTGGGATTCCACAAGGTGATGAGTTGAGTCAGATGCACCCCTTGTGGAGAAGTTCTTGGATCTGACTCTTGATCTCCTCATTTTCTAATAAAGAGAGATGATAGACTTTCCCATTGGGTAGCGGTGTGTCAGGGGTCATATCCATGGAATGCTTGACCTCACAGTGAAAAGGTACCCCAATAGGTGAGTAGAAGATGTCTTTGTATTCTTCCACGACCTTATCCACTTGCTTATGCTGCATGAAGAGGTTGGACGTGGAGGCGATGGATGTGGCTGCAATATTTCACTCACTCTGAGAGTGAATCATGAAGAAGACAAAATTCCCGGTCTGAGAGATGACCTTTCTGCATTTCTTGGTAGAGATCAAGGAAATGGAACTAGGTGGGACTACCTCGGGTATCGTGTACAATTTACTGTCCAAAGTAATAATAAGACTGCGAGGCTTAGAATCATATACAACATGAAATTTCCATAAATAAGATTGGCCCAAAATAAAATCAAAAAATTCAAGGGGATCAACATCACACAATACCTCATCTTTGAAGGGATTCATGTCAAAGACCAGGAGGCACTACTTTCTGATGCGAAGATCACTCCCTTGGTGGAGCCATCTGATGGTGTAGGGTTGCGGGTGCAACATTGTCAACAGGGACAAATGCTTGATGAACTCAGAGGAGATGACATTCTTATGGCTACCACTATCAACGATGAAGTGCAGAAGGGTACCTTTCACCCACATCTATGAATGAAATAGGCGCTCACCTTCCTCTAGCTCATCAGGTTCACAAGGATGTATCTTGGTGGTAGAAACAGTGGCATTGGGTTCTACATCAATGACCAGTCTCCCCATTTATGGTTCTAACTTAGAGTTAGAAACTGCATTTGATTCATAGGATTTCACATCAACCACCAATGATTTCTTTGAGTGAAAATCAACAATGTTATGCCAGGGGCTCTTATGGAAGTCACACCACTTCCAGGTATCTTTCTTCATGTTTCCATTGTATTTCTTTGTTTGTGGCTTAGATTGGTTATCTTGAGGCTGTCCATCTTTGCTCTGCCCTTTGTTATATGTGTTGGGGCTACCCTTTCCCTGCTTTTGCTGTGAGGGGTTCCCAAACCCAAACTACCACATCTTTTGTCTAAGCTTTTGCTTGATTTTGACAACATATTGATAGGCCACACCCAAGGATGAGTTGTCCATAAAATCCATTTATTCCTATATGTATCTATGGAGACCACCATGTTACTTGAGTACCATATGTCGATCATAATATTTGATACCTTTCTTGGTGTGCAAGGTATGAAATATATTTGTGAACTCCGGCACTGCTTAGTCCCTTTCCTGCCGCAATGTGGTCCGTTTTGTATACAGGTCGTCATAACTTCCAACATGGTAGTATTGTTCCTTAATAACATCCCTAAAGGATTCCCATGTGAGTTAAAATGTAAATAATGAGGGTTCCTCTGTTCCCTTTTTCTCACAAAAAAGTCTCCCACCAATATTTGACACGGGGGACAACTTTGAGGAGCGCAAAAGTAATATTTTCTCTATTCAAAAAGTTATGGACAAAAAACTACCCTTCTAGAAGATTCAACCATTTGTCTACAACATCAACGTCTATATGAACTTCAAATATAGGAATATCAAAGTTTATCTATACCTTGAAGGGGGCGGTGCCTCTGCTTGAGGAAGATGCGTCGCCTATTAGTAGTTGTCGAAGGATTTGCACAAAATTATCCATCATCTTGTTCCTTTGTTGTGCGAGGGCTTCCTCAAACAATAGTTTGAAAGGATATCCTGTTTTGTAGTCTTTATTTTCTCCCACCATGGAAGGTTTCTTTGGCGTGCAAGAGCTCGTTTCCTCAAGAGAAACAAGCTCAAGACCCAAATCTTTGTACCATGACCTCATCGGGGACATGCACTAAGAACAACAAGGATAAAACCACTATGATACCAATGATCTGGATTTTATGAGTAGAACTAAATGAAAACATATTATTATTACTATTAAAAAAGAGACATAATGAACAATAACTTAGATACAATAAAACTGGATTCTATTCAATAAATAAATATGTTGAAATTGTGAAAAGCAGACTGAAAGCAAGCTTTCTAGAATGGTGGCGACTTATTTATGAGAAGAGATGTGATGGCTAAACTCATTCGCAAGAAAATGAGTACAATGAGGCTCTGAAATCATTTTTACAATAAACATGAATGAAACCATAGACATCCAAAAATCTAACCCTAGGAGATGAAGCGATAAGAGTCATGTGGGCCTCGTTGGGGTAAGCTGGTACAACAACTTCTTGGGATCATAAGTTTTGCATACGATATTCGTTTTAGGCGCATGGTAGGCCATTGGAAAGGTCTATCTGAGGACTGAACATTATGCCATCAAACTTTAACTTTTTCTACAGTTTGACTGTGGCGAGCCCTAAAAACGACCCCAAAAGTCCAGGACTCGAAAACTAGGAAAAAACTGCCAAACTGAAAAACTGCCAAGATGAGCCGGTTGCAATAGGTGGGTGGCCATTAATATCCACCTAGATCACTTAGTTATTTTTACTCTTAGTGTTTTTAACATCATTATAAAATGTAGTTTCAATCACTTATTATGTCATTTTTATGAATGAGTGTTGTTGCCACATCTCTTCTAAAAGATAAGTTACCACGATTCTAGCCACTTTGTATTTCTATATACTTTGCAATGTTTTTCACAAGTTTATTTATTAATAGAAATATTTGGTTTTCAAGTAATACCATATTTTCAATATTGTATCTTGTGTTAATTCTAAAATATGGTGTTATTTCATTTCATGCTTAGTCCAATTTGGGTTAGTGGTATCAAATGAATATGTTCATTGTTTATTTTTCATGCATGTTGCTAAGGAGTTCAGGGTATAGGAGGTTGGGCCTTGAAATAACTAATCCTAGTGAATAATTCCCTCACTAAGAAAATAAACCTCCCATGGAAAATGACATAAACAAAAATGGAAGAGAAGTAGAAATTATCAAGTTATTACTCTAGGAATCCTTTCAACTAAATCCTTCAATGACTCCCAATGATCATGGACACATCTTCGACAAGTTATCATTTCATAGGAATGAAACCCTTCAAGGTAGAGGTTAATTTTGTTATTCTCTATTTAAAGGAAAGACAGACCAAGAATATTTGGATATATGATTAAATATTCTAGAGGGTTACTTCTCTATTCATATCTTTTCAACCAATCAAAAGATCACCTTTTCACTTACAAAGTCCCTTCCCTATGTGAAAAATTGGTGGGATACTTACTATGTGCAACATATAGAATAATTTAAACTATATGTGACAAAACCCACCTATTGGAAACTATGAATACCAATACATGAAATGCATGACCTTGCAAAAAGTGAAAGGTTGGACTACGT
>SNQJ01S0173964.1:6761-20284 GCA_010110895.2 Picea sitchensis | reverse complement strand
AGATTAAAAGAGATCGTGCAAACAAGAAACTCTGGTTGAATCAAAGAAAATATGTTGAAACGATATTGCAGAGGTATAATATGCATGGAAGTAAACCGGTCAAGGTTCCTATTCCTATAGGTGTAAAGTTATCTGCAGAGTCCCAAGACACAAGAAGAAGAAGAGGACATGTCCCATGTTCCATATGCCAGTGCAGTTGGCAGTTTGATGTATGAAATGGTTTTTACTAGACTGGACATTGCACATGCAGTGGGAGTTTTGAGTAGGTATATGTCAAAACCAGGAAAGGAGCATTGGAAAACAGTAAAGAGGGTCTTCAGGTATCTTCGTGGCACCACCAGTTATGGATTGTGCTACCAAGGAAGACCAGGATTGGACAGAGTGGTGAACATACATGGCTTTGTTGATGCAGACTAGGCTGGATATTTGGATCAAAGAAGATCTACAAGTGGGTATGTGTTTAACCTATTTGGAGGAGCAATCAGTTGGATGAGCAAAAGACAGGTTGTAGTTGCACTCTCAACTACAGAAGCTGAATACATGGAAGCCACTCATGCAAGCAAGGAAGCAGTATGGTTACAAAGATTGTGTTCAGGCATTGGGTTGGTACAACAAGCAGTGAGATTAGACTGTGACATTCATAGTGCAATATTCATGGAAAATAACCTAGCTTATCATTCAAATACAAAGGATATTGATGTTCAGTATCACTTTGTGAGAGACATGGTTGAGGAAAAGAAGGTGTTGCTGGAAAAGGTTGACACTTTGAAGAATGTTGCAGATTCATTGACAAAGTTTGTGAGCACAAAAAATTTCTCCTGGTGTAGAGTAACAATGGGCATTGTTGCCCTAGATTGTTGACTATATAATCCACTGCACCCCTGGATGCAAAGAAAACAACAACTGGGAGAATGTTGGGTATGTGTTATATTCTTTGCATGTGTGTGTGTGTGGGTGCGTCAGATATGACAACTGCGTTTGACGATACCTTCACCTAGAGCTCTTCCATGTGTACCGGGCACTTTCCTAGGGGGGTCCTTGGGGGGGGCAGGTATACCCCCACCTGGTTACACACAACGTTCGGCACCGGGCGGTTGCCCAGGGCCGACAGGGTTTAGGGCAGCGCCCCAAAAATTTTTTTTGGGAATTTTTTTCTATATTTAGTAGATTTGTAAATTAATCCTGGATTAAGGGATTAGGGTTTTGGTATCTATGGAATACCTAAAAACATTGTATATATTGTATGGAGAATGGTGTAATTCGTGATAAGGAAAATAAGAAAAGTTTTCCCGGTTGAGGGTTTCCAGTATAAAATCTCTATGTACTCTGTGTATGAGCCATTGATTAATTTATGTATTGCTTAAGAATATATATGCATTTCTTTACTTCGCAGGTTTAAAAATTACAGGTTGGACTTCGAAAAGGTTCTACCTGAATCCCTCAAGAAACAAATTCACTAACTGCAGCTCATGCTGAGGTTCATGGCGGAACTAAAGGGACTGAACAAAGTTTTCGAAATACACATACTCCACATTTCAGTCTTTTTGATGAGGAAAATTATTGTAATTTGAAAGAAGAAGAAGGGGAGACCAGTGGAATTTCTGAGGCAAACCCTCAACCACCTGAACCTGGATCTCATTTGATTCTGATAGGAGAAGGAACAACTGAAATCCCAGATATAGGTAGCGTGATTAAATATCCTAAGGGACCAAGTAATCAACCACCCTGAATAGAACCCCCAAACCAAGAAATCCTTGAAGGCTATTGGCATATCTTCGACCAAATGGCACAGTAAAATCAGTTGTGACCCCGGACTTCCACTTTGGAATATCCTATAGTTGATTTGGTTGCCAATGCACCAATGAAAGCCATTCCACTACAAAATCTTCCAACCTTCAATGGATTGATCTCAGAGGATCCTGATGCATTCTTATTCGAGTTTGATGTCATGTGTAGAGGCTATGAATACACCTCTAAACCCCAAAAACTAAATCTATTTCCTTCCACTTTGAAAAGAGCATCTTTACGATGGTTTATGGGATTGGGGGGAGGAACTATAAATTCATGGGATGAAATGAAACAAGCCTTCCTTATGAAATATCAAGACTATTGTAGAACTAGGGATTTAAAGGATAAAATCTTTAAAATGATTTCAAAAGAAAATGAAACACTAGAAGAATATGTTGAAAGATTTTAATATAACCTACAGAGATCACCTTATGGTACACTACCAGTTGAGGTACTTAAAGACACTCTAATAAAAGGTATGAAGGATGAATGGGTAGAAACATTGAATTTAATGGGGAAAGGTGATATTTATCAACAAAAATATGATGACATTGTCCAATTGTGCATCAGGTGTTCAGGTGGTAATACATGAACCAGATTGAGAATACGATCCCCCATCACCAGAAGAAGCAACATTACTAGTAGGAGTGTCACCTGAGAATAAATTGGTAATATTTTAGAAAATTTTAAAACAGATATTTTAGGTACTCTGACTACACAGTTGGATGTTCTACAGGTTAAACAAAAAAAAGCAAAAGCAAAACAGTCATTGGCAATATTTTGTCCTTGATGTAGAAGGAAACATGGTTCAAGAGAGTGTCCCTTGGACGTGGTTCAGACCTGCACCATCTGTGCCAAAGACTATGTGACAAAGGAATGTCCATCGCTTCCAAGATTAAAGGTTGTCTTTAAAGAAGTAGAAGAGGAAACATAACTAGTATATCTGATGGCTCAGCATCGCCAGTGGCAGGCCCACCCCCCAAGTACTCTACAAGATCCTTCTTCTTTCTTTTCTGGACAATATAATCAATAGAATAATTCTAGAAATACATGGCAGGGCCAACCATTTGCTAACCCCACCTAGAAGTCCCAACAATATCCTACTACACCCTGTCCAAATCAACCAATTTCTAATCCTACTTGGCCTAAATTGCACTACCCTACCCCATTTTGGCAGAATTCAAATAATAACTCATATCCTTCACAGTGGACTAACACAACTTCCCAAGCCCTCAACTGGACTCAAAATTGGCAGTGCCCCATGGGATTGACCAATCAACTCATGGGAATGGATCCTTAAGATCAAGCCACTTTACAAGCTCCACTTCAATTACCCTAGAATCCTCAACCTCAAATGCGCCCTCAACTACCAGCTCAACCCAACCCAAATCCTAATAACAAACCAGTCCAACTTGTGCAAATTGTCGAGAATTCAGAGGGTGAAACCAACACTGTAGGGTGAAATGAACTCCGGTTGAGATCAGGGCATGTAATTTGTCCTGAGGAAAGCAATTTTCATCAAGATAAAGAGAATGAGAATGATATACAACCAGCAATAAAACCATCGACTCTGGTCATAACAGAAGAAGCAGAACAGGGGGAAAACACAATCGAGCAATAGAATCCTGATGAAGATGTAATTCCTCCTCCCCCTTTTCCTGAGAGGATAATGATAGAAAAACCAACTATATATCCTAGCTTCGATATCCTCGACGAACTAAAGAATCTATGTGTTAAAATCCCAATCCTACAGGCTTTACAAGATATTCCTATTTATGCAAAAACAATCAAAGAATTATGTGGAAAGAAGATTGTAAGGAAAACTAAGAATCCATCAATTGTTCATGTGGTAGGAACTTTGTCTGATATTATTCTAGGAAAGAAAGAGCCAATCAAATACACAGACCTAGGGAATCTTGTGGTAACAGTTCAGATACAGGGTTGTTTTTTTCGAAATACACTGGTGTATTTGGGGGCAACCATCAATATTCTGACCATCGAGACCTGTAATGTCCTGGGTATCACCTCCTTCGAACCTACTTCAACTATGTTAGAATTGGTTGATAGATCGGTGATTAAACCAATGGGCTCATTACAAGACATATCAATCATGGTCGACTCTTGGGAATACCCGGTTTATTTCCTAGTTATCAACCCAAGAAGTAGACTCGATGGAAACCCATTCATATTGGAACAACCATGGCTAGCAATAGAATAAGAATACATAGGATGTCTCACATGCAACATGACAATTGCAAGAGGAAGTTCTATAAAGAACATTATCCTGTATCCTCCAGCTAAACCAAGTTTTCATGTCATACATCACCAGTTGCAACCACCTAGTTATCCAAAAGAAAACCTACGATATCCGCTCACACTAGAAGAAGCTCTTGAGCTCAAAAACCAACTAGAAGATGATGTGATCAACAACTTCATTAACAACCCAACTATCATAAGCAACCCAACATGGAAAATTCTAAAAGTTGTTTTAGATAATGAAGCACAGGGAGATCCTTTGGAAGAATTGATGGAGAAACAAATTCCCACTACTGTTGTCGATAACAACATTTCGGTTGAAATCACACCAGGATTATTTATGAATATTAATGCCAATTTGAATGAGCAACAACAACAAAAATTGATTTAGATCCTTACTAAATATCAACAGGATTTTTCTTGGGAGTATCTCGACATGAAGGGCATTGATACCCAACTCTGTACACATCATATCTATATTGAAAAATATGCCCGACCCATCTGATAGCCCCAACGAATATTGAATCCTTATATCAAGGACAATGTTAAAGAAGAATTACAAAAACTGTTGAATGTAGATTTCACATATCCTATTTCAAAGAGTCAATGGGTCTCTCCACTAGTAATCATCCCTAAAAAGAATGGGAAGTGGTGAATCTATGTAGACTATATAGAACTCAATAAATCTACCCAGAAGGACCACTTTCCTTTACCTTTTATTGATCAGGTCCTTGATACTTTAGAAAGGAAGCAATTTTTCTCCTTCCTAGATGGCTTCAGTGGTTATAATCAGATTCTAATTTCTCCAGAAGACCAGGATAAAAATACATTTACATGTCTTGAGGGTACCTTCACATATCGAGTATTTCCCTTTGGATTATGTAATTCTCTAGCTACATTCTAGAGATCTATTTTAAGAATATTTTCTTATTTGATTAATGAAGGACTTGAAGTTTACATGGACAATTTTAACCCTTATGGAACTGACTTTGATCAAGATTTAAGCAATCTGGAGAAGGTACTGGAATGATGCATTGCTACTAGGTTATGTTAGAGTCATGAGAAATGTCATATGATTATGATTGAAGGTGTGGTACTAGGACACTATGTTTCTGCAGATGGAATCAAGGTAGACCCAACAAAAATAGAGTTTATCCTTAATCTTCCTACACCTCATACACAAAATGAGGTACGTAGTTTCTTTGGTTGTAAAGGATATTATCACATATTCATACAAAAAATTTCAAGAATAGCTACACCTTTACATCCGTTAACTGGTAATGTAGAATTCCAGTGGTCTGATAAGTGTGATGTTGCATTTGCAGAGCTCAAAAGGTTGGTTTCAATAGCACCGGTGTTGAGAGGACCAAATTGGAAATTACCATTTCACATCTCTTCAGATGCATCAGATATTTCCATAGGCCCTATCCTTGGTCAGGAAGAAGACAAGAAACCTTATGTTATTTATTTTATTAGTAAAAATCTCACTCCTTCCGAATTAAATTACACAGTAACAAAAAAACAATTTTTAGCCATTATACATACTATTAATAAGTTTTTCCACTATATAACAGGTTATCCAGTAATTTTGTATATTGATCATTCTGCTATCAAACATTTATCTAAAAAAATAATTAATAATGGACGAGTTACTTGGTGGTTGTTGCTATTGCAGGAATTCAACATCTCCATTAAGGATCAGCCCGGAAGAGAGAATCTTGTTGCAAATTTCTTGTGTCGTGTACCCTAAACTAATAACTCTTTGACAATTGAAGACTAATTTCAAGATGAAAACTTGTTCGTTTTCACTATTAAGACGCCTTGGTATGCTGATGTGGTGAATTATCTGGCAGCTGAGAAACTACCAACACACCTGTCATTAAGAGAAAGGAAATTAATCTTTCAGCATAGTGCACAGTTCACCTAGATTGATGGATATATTTTCCACACAGGTTCTGATCTTCAGATCCGAAGATGTGTCATAGATTATAAAATTTACAATCTCTTGAAGGTAGGTCACGATGAGCCTTATGGAAGATATTTTATAGACCCCATAACTAGGAATAAGGTTTTACAGATGGGATACTATTGGCCCTCAATATTCAAAGATGCAAAGAAGTATGTCCAGGCCTATGATAGCTGTCAGAGGATGGGTCAACCAGGCCAAGCTGATGAAATGCCCCTGCAAGCACAAGTGGTGGTGGAACCTTTCGAGATATGGGCACTGTATTTTTTTGGCCCCTTCAACCCAAAATCAAACCAAAAATCTTATATACTAGTTGCAATAGACTATATGACCAAGTGGATAGAAGTAGGAGCCTTTCCAAACACAATTGAGGAAGCAGTCATTAAGTTTCTCTTTGAATATTTGTACACTATGGATTACCCAGAAAAGTAATCACTGACGGAGGGTCTCAATTTACAGCACATAATATTTCAACCACTCTAGACAATTATCACATTAAACACAGAGTTACCTCCCCATACCACCCACAAGCAAACGAACAAGTGGAAAGTACCAATAAATTATTGGAGGCAATATTGACAAAAAAAGTTTCAAAAAGCCATCAAAATTGGGTATTCGAGCTTCCAAATTCCTTATGGTCCTATCGCACAACATGGCGTAACACTACTAGATACTCTCCTTATCACCCAGTATTTGGAAAAGAACCTATCTTTCCAATTGAATTTGAGATCAAGACTCTAAGAATGGCCCAGGAAATTGGATTGGATCTTACAGAGGCACACACACAAAAGTTACAATAGCTCAATGAGTTAGATGAAGCATTCATGTTCACCCTTCAGTGCACAACTATTATTCAGTAGTAGAGAGATAGCTGGCACAATAAGAATATGAAGAACAAATCCTTCCAGAAAGGTGATTGGGTGTTTCTCTATGATTCTAGATTTCAGGATTTTTCTGGGAAATTCCAGACAAGGTGGTTGGGACCGTATGAAATCAATAAAGTTCAAAATAATGGCATTTCCATTTTAGTTACCATCGACGGGTTTGGTTCTCCTTTTATGGTAAATGGACATTGGCTACGACTCTACCATCAACTTCTTTCAAAAGAATCATTTTGCCAAGAAGTAAGTAATGATCCTACTGTTAAGATTTTAGCTGGTTGGGAAGGTAACCTAGCAGCTTCAGTTCCATGAAATTGTTGTCTTTCTAGCACTGTACGTATTGTATATTGTTTTGTTTAAATATTTGGTTGAGTTTTTNAAGAAAGTCATTATAAAGAGTTTTGGAGAATAAAAAAAAAACAGAAAAGATGACTGTAATGAAATATAATTAGCACTCTTTTATGTTCCTTATTCAAACTTCAAATTTTTCCTGTCTTACTTTGAAGAATCCATCGAATATAAACCTTGTTTTACATAGGAGATGAATATGTCATGTTTCACAAAAAAAAGTCGGGCGAATGCACTAAAACAATGCACAGTTGTAGTAAATAGAAAATGAATGCATGCCAGTACAAACCATCCAATACTTCTATCATTGAATAAACCTACCCATAAAAATTGAATGAATTTAGTTGATGACTAATCAATCCTAGATTCGCTAAAACAAAAATGTCTGTGGGAGGTATCCAATTACTTAATTACATGGTTTAAAATTTGAACATCATTGCTCTCGTTCATTCGAACGTAATAGTTATCATTCCATTTGTTGTGATTGATGTTCTCTTTACAAGTAGTGTCGTTCATTTGAACGTAATAACTTTCGTTCCCTTTGTTCGATTGTCGTTCCCTTTGCGGGTGGTGTCATTCACTTGAACGTAACAACTTTTGTTTCCTTTGTTGTGATTTTTATTCCTTTTGCGGGTAGTGTCATTCATTTGAACGTAACAACTGGTGTTCCCTTTGTTGCGATTGTCGTTCCTTTTTGCAAGTTGTATCGTTCATTCGAATGTAATAGTTGTCATTCCTTTTTTTCGAGTAGCGTTGTTAATTCAAAAGAAACATTTTTTGTTCCTTTTTGTGGTTGTTCCTATTGTTGTTCCTTTCCTTTGCCAGTAACGATTTTTCACCAACAACACGACCTTCTGATACGTGTAGCCACTCCTTTGGGTATGAACTTCATTAACTAGTTTTCAACAGCATTACTTCTAATCATCATGATAACGATCTATCATTTTCTTTTTGTGGACTATCTAGCATACCTTAACAGATTGTTCATGGATTGATTTTTCTGAATTGTCTTAATATTGTTCATAATACTTAACCAGCATGATTTGTTTCTTTCCCCTATATATATACATATACTTGAATGATAATTATCCTCCGCATCATACTAAGGAGTCTAAGGAACGTTTTTACTTGGAATTCTTACACTTCTTACGCCATCCCACACTCTTAAGAAGTATATGATCCTCCCTTAATAAAGCCTAATATATATATATATATATATATTATTAAATCTAAATAAAGAAAATAAACTTCTCCCAAAAAGGATAGGGGTTCTCATCATGAGCCAACCTAAGATGATCATAAGAGATTAACATAAGTGACATTCCCACTATGGTTACCACACTAGGGAAATGGCCTTTGGAATTTAAGGTCAAAGGACAAGAGGTCTCATCATGAGCTGGCTTGTTCACTTAGGTTACAATCTAGTGAGTGGCATTTTCGTTATCTGCCTACAAAACCATGATAGTAGCCTTTTTGGGAGAAGATGATTCAAACTATTTATTGAGGACATTGGCTCATATATGGGTTAAAAGGAAACCATGTTGAGGCTATGGATGCCTACTGGAAGACGTGTCTCTACCTATGGTATGGAATTTTATCTTAAATAAGATAAGTTTTTTTTGTGTTCCTAGACTTCGTTTCTTAAAAAAGGGAGCTATCATTCTGGTTATATTCAACACAAGGGAAAGTAACAAAGTTATGACACGTGGAATATTTATAAAATGTGAACAAACTTAGACTACTTAGAATATTATTCCTTAAACATATTTGAACATGGGTATTTGAACTTGTACTTCCCACAAAAGGTGTGATTATCATTCATGATTAACATTAAAGTGCTTTGAAAGTTATTAATGATCGTTCTCCCAATGACGCCAGCGTAGTAATTATCCCTCACTTAAATAACTGCCATCATTACATTCACACATATTGACGGTTGAGGTCAAAATTTTCATTTATCAAGGGGTGGATACTCTACATGATTATCGATAGAGCATAATGATTGCAATTAATGGTAAAATTTGTATTTCTATATACCATTGTTGTTCTATAATTTTTACCATTTTTAGTAATATTTTCTCACATGCTAGTCTAACTAAGTTTGCAGTTGGGAACGATAGTTGTGATCACTTATTTATAGAAGACATGGGCAGCCAAAGAATCCGCTGCAGGCCCACATTGCTGCAAGTAACTGACCAAGCAAGGGAAATTTTACACTGTCTGGGATGGACGCAATACTTTAGCAAACTATAGAGATTCGATGTAAATGTCGCGCTAGCATTTTTCCAAAACTTACAGAGAGGAATCTCAGTAATTCAAGGCATACAAATACCATTTACCAATGCCATTATATCTTAGGTAACAGGCCTCCCAAATGAAGGACTCCAGTGTATCAGGAAATACACAACACTTAAGGATGTTGTGGAGTCCTTCGTAGAACTAGGAGAAGAATTCGACAAAAAGGGGAAAGGCCTCAACCCCTCTGCTCTCAACGAACCATTGAGAGAGATAGCAGGCATGATACAGATATATACCATATGCGATGGGAGATATGATGTTGTGAGACCTCTCCACCTCAAGTTATTGGCAGCATTAAAACAAAGGTCAGTGATAAATTTACCATTCTTTTTTAATACCATGCTGCATGAAATCATTGTAAGAACCCAAAAGGCCAAACACCCTGTCAATGTAATTAGTCACCACGGGTTAGTAAAATTGATAGTAAATAGGGCCTTAAACCATACACAAATAACTTGGGGAGACTTAATTGAGCCTGATAGGCCCTTACAAATTGAGCAACCTGAAGTCCACCATGAAATTCCCCCATAGGGAATTGAGGCAACCCAGACAGAAATAGATAATTCCCAAATTGAAAATCCAATATCCCAACCTGAAATGGAAGCAAACCTCATTCAGTTGGTAGAAAATCAGAGCATACAGACAGGAACATAAAAGAGGAAGTGACAAAGAATAATTTATGTTCCTGAAACCTCCACTATAAAAAGAAGAAGGGGTAAAAAGACAATACAACCTAAATGCACTCAGGAAACAGTACAGACAAAACAACCATCACATGAAATCCCCACAGAACAACAATATGATTTCTTCAGAAGTTATGAAGAAGAGATGTCCCAAGTATTGGGAAATTTAGGGATATCACTTACTAAAAATATAGACAGGTCTGGAGAACCCCAAGCTCCAACTTCTTCTCATTCAAACCCTATATTTGACCTTCCTGATATGGATATTCCATCTCCTGAAGGAACATAACAACTAGAACCCCATTTCTATGAGAACAATCCTTTAGAACAATCAGAGCACCAAGAAGATACAAGGACGAATTTACCAGTTGATCAAGGTGGGGAAGACCTTGAAATTCCCCAAAGACATAAAGAAATAGCAAGAAAAGAAAATAACAGAATCAAAAAATTAAAACATGAAAACAAGATATTGAGGAAAAAGTTAAGAAAATAAAAGTATTAAAAAAAAAACGTTAGCAGATTGAAAGAAACAATTAGACAACTTCGGGAGTAGCTGGAACAGGTTGACAAAGCCCATAAGAAGAAGAAATCTAAGAGGGATAGAGTATAGGGAATAAATCCTCTTCCCAGAAGGACAGTTCACACCAATTTTGTTGGAACACAAACATAATTGCATGCTCCTTTAGCATTAGTTGAAACAGAAAATCAGACAGAGATTCCAACAACAAAAGAAACAATTATTCAAACTGAAGGAGTATTTCCTACAGATTTTCCTGCTCCTTTGGAAACAATTGAAATAGAAACCTAGTCAGATGCTTCAGCAACAAAAGATATAGTTTTTCATGTTAAAGAAGCATTTCATTCCCCTGAACAAGATGCCATTATTAGGAGGTTGGAAGCAAAATTGGTACAATCCCAACAAACCTTAACTCAATGTAGAAGTGAAATGATAATAGTGTCAGGACATCAAAAATTTGTCAGACAACTTCAAGCCATGTAAAGAACATAGAACAAGACCATTGTTGAGCTCAACAAAGCTAAAGAAAAGGTGAAAAAGGTACAGACCCAACTTGATGGAGCCTTGGAGTAGATCAAATAAATTTGCTATCTTTATTATGATATAGTAGCTTGCAGAGCCCCAACTACTAATTATGCCTTATTTATATTAGAACATTATCTACTGCTAAGAGTGAAAGCTATTAGAGAAGGCACACCTTTTGAGTTTACCACTATTTCTAATTATGTTTCATGTTTTAAAGAACAAGAGGATGGAGTACAATACTTTTTGTGTGAACTATATCTTCACAACTTCATCCTAGAAGGAAACAGTAAAGAGAATCCCAATCCATTCATTGTGTAATATACACGATATAAAAAGTATGTAGAACAGAAATAAAATGATAGAAATGGCAGAATAACAACAATAAAACTAGAACAATCACCACAATAACACTGAAATGATATCAGAATAACAACAAAAATAGCACTTTGATTCTGAGAGAAATGTTCACGGGCCTCTTCAAGGGGGAAACCTCCAGTGAAGAAGAGCTCTATTACAATAATATCCAAGCTAGGGTTCTGATACCCTCGACTCCTATTTATACTAAATATGTCTATCAAAAGATGCATCTAGAGGAAGATCCTTCTAGAAGAAGAAGCTTCTATTAGGTCTTCTTACATTGGACTTATTCTATTTTATTGCAAGGCCTTATTAATATTGACCTTTATTACATCTGAATATATTTTTCTACCTATGTGTGGGTTAGGACCCTAACATGTCCGCCCCCTTAAAAAAATATTTTTCCTCAAGGCTGAAGATGTGGAAATTGCTGCAGAATGGTAGATGGTTCCCAAGTTGCATCTATCAGAGTTGTATCTTTCCATTGGACTAACACTTCCTTGATGGTTCTCTAACATAGGTGACACTCACGCTAGTCCAAAACTACTTGTGGATATAGCCAAATGGATCCTTCTTTGGCTAACTTAGGAAGGTTGGTATGAATTTGGTACTTAGTTCCAATCACCTTCTTTAAGCATGAAACATGAAAAACAAGATGTAGCTTCGAATGACTAGTCAAAGCTAACTGATAGGCCACATGTCCCACATGCTTGAGAAAGGTATAAGGACCATAAAATTTGGGTGCTAGCTTCTGACAATGCTCGGCCTTGAGGGGATTTTTCTTGTAAGGTTGCAGTCGAAGAAACACCTGATCCCCTTCTGCAAATTGACGTTCAAAGTGACCTTGATCTTCTTGTTGATTCATGCGAGTTTGTGCCATGACCAAATTCTCTTTGAGGGTATGGATAATAGCCTCTCGAACTGTAAGTGTTTGTTCAACCACCTAGACCTTCAAGACACCATGTAAGTATGAGATAACCGAAGGTGGCTTATATCCATACACCGCTTCAAAAGGATTCATGCATGTAGTTGTATGGTATGAAGTGTTGTACCACCATTTAGCTAGGGGTAACCATTGAGCCCACTAATTTTGATTTTCCAAGGCAAAACACATCAAATATTTTTCCAAACACTTGTTGACAACTTTCATTTGACCATCAGTCTGGGATGATAAGTTGTGCTGAGGTGCAATTGGGTGCCTTGTAGATTGAATAGTTCTTGCCAAAAATTGCTTGTGAAAGTTGGGTCGCGATCATAAACAACAGAGTGTGGCATGCCATGAAGCTTAAAGACCTGATCCATGAAAATTTGAGCCACTTTGGATGTTGTAAATGGGTGTTGAAGAGCGCATAAATGAGAATAATTGGAAAGGCGATCAACAACCACCATGATGACTGATTTATTTACCGATTTGGGTAATCCTGTAATAAAATCCATAGAGATATCCCTCCAAATAGCAGGTGGAATCGAAAGCGGTTGTAGTGTGCCCAGATATTTGACTGTTTCTCCATTTTTGCATTGAAACACATCGCATTCAACAATAAAATTATGAATGTCCTGTTTCATACGATCCTAGAAAAAAGAACGTTTGACCCTGTCATAGGTTTTGGTGAACCCAGAGTGCCCCGCTGTAGGTGTTTCATGAAGCTCAGAAAGTACTATGGATTTAAGATTTGATTTTTTACTTAAATACAAATGGCCTTTGTATCGAAGCTCATCATGGAGCCAAGAGTACCCCGGGGAAGCTAGAGCATTGGACTGCAATTGTTGGATCAGATGTTAAATTTTGGGATCTTGTAGCAATTCCTGGCGAACAGCTTGGAGCCAATCTGGTACAATGAAGGAAAGAGAAAAAATGGATCCTTCATCTTCATATTTTTGGGAAAGTACATCTGCAACCACAT
>SNQJ01S0173963.1:1539-20285 GCA_010110895.2 Picea sitchensis | reverse complement strand
GAAGAAGGAAAAGAGAAAGAACCACATAACATTGTAGTTATGGAAAAGTTCAAAGACGGTGACATCAATGCCATGAGTATCATAGTGGACTCTATAAAATACCACTTGATACCCTACATCTCCCATATTGACTCATTAAAGAATATGTATGATGCCCTAATAGACCTCTTCTCAGCTAGAAACATTGGACAAGTAATGAGTCTGAAGAATGAGCTCTGTGACATGAAGATGAATGATGATGTGTTAAGCCCTAATATTGGCTCATTACCACTTAATTGGGGCATATTAGATTAGTAATGTTATTTTATTTATGTCATATTTAGGCCATTAGTTGTAATTTAGATTAGTAATGTTATTTTATTTATGTCGGATTTAGGCCATTAAACCTCCTAGTCTCCTATATATACCAAGGAGACATTTTCATTTTGAATCATCTTGTACTTGAACATTTAAGTGGGGTAAAAAGAGGTTTCCCCCTAAAAGAGGCTTATTATCTAAAATTATCTCTTTTTCAAGGGTTGAGTACTTTTCTTGAGGTTTTTCTATGCTATCTTGATGTTTGGTTCTTAACATATGGTATCAGAGCTCAAGGTCTTGGGGTTTCACTGCTACGTCTGAGACACTATGGAATTTTCGCTATAACTTTTTTTCTACAATGTTTCAGAAGGAACGGCTTGGAGGGTATTTATAACACGGATCAGGGTATGTTGGGTTCAAAATTCATCTCCTGAGGCCTTATACTTTCGGAGATACGGCCTGTACAATATAGGGTTCTGGAATCATCCTGAAATGAGCCATTGTGGAATTTTTGCTATAATTTGTTTTTTGTAAAGTTTCAGACCCTAAACTCTAGAGGCCATTTACAAAAATTAGTATTGTATCTGTTTTAAATAGTTCAGATTCTGGGTCATCTTAAATTTGTAGATACACCCTGTGTAAGATAGGGTATCTGACTAGCCCTATTGACTAGTCTCAAGAAGGTGTTCCAAGTAAAACAATCATAAATTCTTCCTAGAGTATCCAAATTGCATGCGACTGGTTGCATTAGATTGTGGATAGTCTGTAGTATTTTGGGTGCGATTTTTAGAATTTTATATCAATTATTTTGGGCGGGGAACACTATACAATTGAGATCTCCTAGAAAGGCCAAAAATCGGCAAGTTGTGGGGAAGTTACCATAAATTCCACTTGGCACATCCAATTTTGATTAGACCTGTGGCATTGCAGAGAAAAAATATCATAGAAATACATAAGAGAAAGTTTCATACCCAGAAGGGCCAAAAATTGGGAGATACAACAGAAGCAATATTGTCTAGAAGAACCACCTCAAAATCAAGGTTCAAAAGTGATACTTGGCCAGCATGCCACCCAAAAAGGGAACTTCTACACCAAATAAGCCTCCAGAAAATCCTACTTGGACTCTTGATGAAGGTGAAGAAATGCGTAGGGACATAAATGAAACCTAAAAAGGGAACTTACATCAAATAAGCCTCTAGCAAAACCTACTTGGACTCTTGATGAAGGTGAAGAAAATGCGTAGGGACATAAAATGAACTACAAAAATAAGATGGATTCAATGGAAGCTGTTGACACCAATATAGATGGTTTTAAAAGAGGAGACCTGGAAGCATTGGAAAATTTCATAACAGAGAAGACACCTGAAAGTGAAAACAACTCCACAACGGATGTGGACACAAGGAAGGTAAATCAAGAATGGAGAAAATCCAACTTATCTTGAAGACCAAACCACCCTAAGATTGGACATGAGGAAGTTTGATGGCAAGGACCCAGTCACATGGATATTTTAGATGGAGTGCCACCTCTCTTGATCTCCATAATGTGCCACATACACAAAAGGTGTACTGAATTGCTTCTATATTTAGAACCTAATCAATTTGAGCCTATAGCGATGGCTTTTCTCTCACAAATCACTCGTCACTTGGGAAATGTTCACAGAAGAAATGATATCACACTCTGAGGGATACAATGAGCAATACCTCTTTAGCCAATTGATAAATCTCAAGCAAAAGGGTCGAAGTTACCGAGCACATTTAAACTTCCAAAGATTGAATATAAAGCGTAACCGATATTCCAGATGAGCACTTGGACAATTCATAGGAAATTTAAAGATAACATTCAACATGAGAGGTTCAATCTTTGGGAACCCAAATCATTAGAAAATGCATTTAAGGTGGCAAGAAATGTTGAAAGTAAAATACGGCTATGGCTACTAGAAGGACCCATCCTAACATCTATAGAGGAATAATGTTCTCCTAAACAATCTCAACCTACAAGGTTGACACCTCAACAATTGCGAAGTTGTGCCAAAGGTTTATTCTTTAATTGTGACAACAAGTACAGTAAGGGACATTATGGGTGTGGTGAGAATAAATTACACATAGATTGTGAAGAGGAAGAATAACAAGAACAAGAACCATCTCAAGATGAAAACTTAGAAGCCATTTCGTCTCTAAGAGTTGACTCCCCACAATATCGCAATGAATTGGATGAATTAGCACTCCTCAAACCCCAAGATCTAAGGATACATCAAAAGAAAATAGTAATAGTCCTAATTGATTCTCGCGCATTCATAATTTACCCACCATAAATTAGCCAAAGATCTCAATTGCTTTGTATATCCAAAGTACAAAGTTCTTCGTGTAATACTGCGTGATGGAGAACCATCACAATTGCTCATGAAAAAATGTACGCCAAGATCAATCTTACTATGGGGAAATATGTAATGAATAGTCCAATGATTTCTCATACCCATGGTGGTGCAGATGTTGTAATTAGGGAACTAAAATGGTTACAATCATTAGGAACAAAGGGCTTTTAATTTTCAAGAACTTCAAGGAATTCTTTTATTGGAAGGAAAACAAATTGAGTTGAGAGGTGACGCCTGTGGAAGCCCTGCATGGTGATAAGCTCTAAATCTACATTTAGACAAAATTTATTGAAAAAGAGGCATCAAGGTATTATTGCACACCATGCTCACTAGATGTTCAAATCTAAGACATCTATTCTCAAGATCTCCAAAGGATCATTGATAAGATTCCAGCACTCCTGTCTAATTCTAAATCATGATCATGAAATTCACCTAATTGAGTGTTCCTCCTCAACATCAGGCCATACGATACCCCTTATGCCTAGAAGAGTTAAATTGAGCGCATGGTTGAAGAAACGTTAGAGGATGGAATTATTAGACCTAGCCAAAGTTCTTACTCGCACTGGTGGTAATGGTGGTCTAAGAAAGATAACTCATGATGATGTGTCCATATTATAGAGAGCTCAACAAGATCACTATTAAAGATAAGCTTCCCATTCCCGATTGATGAATTGTTATATGAACTACATGGAGCAATCTATTTCAACAAAATTGGATCTCCATTCGTAGGTATCATCGCATCGTATCGAAGGAAGAAGTTATCCCAAAAAACAACATTATGAACTCATGAAGGCCATTAGAATTTTTGGTCATACCTTTTGGCCTGCCAAATGCACCTTCCACATTCCTGGTTGATGAATCGTACCAAGCCCTTCCTTCAAAATTGTGTTAGTATTTTGATGACATACTAATCTATAACAAATCTGAGGGTCATGTGCAACATGTTGACAAGGTGCTACTAACCACTAAAAGGAGAAACAACTATATGCTAAAACCATCCAAATGTTTCTTTGGAGTAAAAGAGGTAGATTATTTGGGTCATATTGTATCTCATGAAGGCGTCAAGGTAGACCCTAACAAGATTAAGGCCATGATGGACCTGGACGATTCCCCAAAACATTAAAAATCTTAGAGGATTTTTGGGTTTGATAGGTTACTACCACAAGTTTGTTCAGTACTATGGAAGAATAAAGACCTTTAATATCATTAACTAAGAAGGATGCATTTCATGGACCTGTGAGGCAGACTAAATCTTTTGAACAACTTTCAAAAGGTGATGTGTACATTCCCGCTCGGACTAATTCCGTGACATTCCACAAAACCTTTATTGTGGAACAGAGTCTCTGAAATGGAATTGGTGCTGTCCACGTAGGCAAAGGAAGGCCCCCTGCTTTGAAATTCGACCACGCAAGGGAAGGGACCTACACAAACCCATTTATGAGAAGAAATGATGGCAAGCATTCACATGCATTGAAAAATGGGAACCTACCTAATCTTAGGCATGGTCAAACAGATCATGATAGTCTTAAATACTTGAACAAAGACTATCTTTAGAAGAACAACAAAATGGTTAACCAAGATATTACGCATTTGAAAATCATCTATAAAAAGGGAAATGTTGTGGTTAGCTGCACCTCAAGAAAGGCATCTCGGACCATCCAACCTGATTGGATAATTGAAGCAATGGATGAATGGAAAATGATGAAAAGTGTGGACTCTCAACCAAAGGTTGCGTTTAGATTCCAAGCATCGAGCACATTTACATGGAAAAATGATTCACTATGGTACAAAGATCTCTTATATTTATGTAAGAAATCCCAACCCAAACAAAGGTACTATTGAATTGCACACCTCCAGTAGGAGGGAACTCGGATTTTTGAAAACCTACCATAGAGTTGGTAGTTCTTACATAAATATAAGAAGGATTTTTTGGGATGGCCTTGCAACCAATGCGGTTCAAAGGTTTGTGGGAAAATGTGTGGTTTTCCAAACAAAATAAGTGGGTGGAAAACAATTAAGACCCCGTGTTTTACAACCATTATCTATCCCAAGTCAAATACTTGGGAGGGAGGTTTCCATGGATTTCATCATGGCTACCAAAGTTCAAGGAAAGAGTGTCATCATGGTGCATTGTTGGATAGACTAACCAAGTATGCACACTTTGTGCACACTCTCATCCCTTCAAAGCTAGCCAAGCACCCGCATTCAAAGAGATAGTTCAAAAGCTACATGGCAGCCCAAAGATTATTGTAAGTGATAGATCCCATATTCACCGGACATTTTGGATGTAATTATTTTCTTGCTTGGTACTCAATTGGCTCATAGCTCATCCTATCATCCTCAATCTGATGGACAAACTCCAGATAGTGTGAACAAATGTCCGAAGGCTACCTTCAAGTGTTTGTCTCCGAGCAAACAAACACAATGGTTCAATGAGCCCTTAAGTAGCTGGTGGTATAACACTTCCTTTCACAATCGCAAACAAAAATGACACCATTTATGGAACTTTATGGATACCACCCTCCATCACTTCTTCTTAAAAGAAAAATCTGCAGTCTGCTAAAGTGAAAGACACATCGAGAATCAACAAATTTTTTTCCAAATCTTAAAGGATCCTGACCATTAGTACTAATCACATGAAACAACAAGCAGATCAACATCAGAGGAAATAAAGTTTTGAAGTAGGGGATTGGGTATTTTTAAGACTACAACCATACAAACAGATGTCTCCAAGCAAGAAGGATAATAAGATATCACCAAAGTACTATGGGTCTCATAAGGTGCTTGCAGATTGGTTCTATGGCATACAAATTGAAGTTAACTGCATATCTCGAGTACACCCGCTTCCATGTTTCATGCTTTAAAGAGGTTACAAAGTTATAGGCGCACAAGATCCCAGCCAAAACTATATTACTGCATCCTGCATCAGGAAGGAAAATCATATTGGAGCCTCAATCCATCACTAACACAAGAATTCTCCAGCTAAAGAACAGATCCATTTCAGAGTATCTCAAGTTAAATGGAGGAAACTACCTGACCGAAGATTCCACTTGGAAGATGAGTCTTTTATACAAGCCTCCAGAGTTACTCACAAGCTGCTATGACAACACTTGTCTCAAGGGGAGGGGCATGTTAAGTTCTAATATTGGCTCATTACCACTTAATTGGGGCATATTAGATTAGTAATGTTATTTTATTTATGTCGGCTTTAGGCCATTAGTTGTAATTTAGATTAGTAATGTTATTTTATTTATGTCGGCTTTAGGCCATTAAACCTCCTAGTCTCCTATATATACCAAGGAGACATTTTCATTTTGAATCATCTTGTACTTGAACATTTAAGTGGGGTAAAAGGATGGTTCCCCCTCGAAGAGGCTTATTATCTGAAATTATATCTTTTTCAAGGCGTTGAGTACTTTTCCTGAAGTTTTTCTATGCTATCTTGATGTTTGGTTCTTAACATGATGACAACATAACATCATACCTTGTGAGAATCCCATAGTTAAGATATCAAATACAAGATATTGAAGAGATCATTTCAGAGAAGGAATTGGTAAACATAGTACTCAATGGGATGCATTTGCCGCAAGCATGAAAACAAGGAAGGAGTATCCTACATTTGAAGAAATTTGGACTTGTTGTGCTCAAGAAGAATCAAGGATCAATGCAAAATAGAAACCCCAAAAGAAGTACGATGATCAATCCTTTACAACAAGATTCAAGAATTTTAGGAACAAAAGGAAGATTGGTTCAAGAAAGAATCCAAATCAAGAGAAAGACATGTTAGAAATACAATGCTTCAACTGTCGAAAGTATGGTCACTACAAGAATCATTGTCCCGGGAAAAAAAAGAGGAAAGGGACACATGAAGCATCATTTGCCGAAAAAAAGGAACCTACAAAGAATACCAAGCAAGATAAAGCAGACTTCTTCTTCTAAAGAAAAGGTAACAATACTCTTCTTAGTTCTTGTACATATCTTGTTTGCATAGTCTCTGTACATATCTTGTATATCTATCTCTTAGAACATAATATGCTCCAAGAAGAACAAACAAGATAAGGATTGCTATCATTATACAAGTCAAATAATACACATGAAAGGATGAAATACATCAAACAAATCATGTGGAAGCTATTACAAGATAAGGCGAATTCAAAATTAATCTTGAAGAAACTTATAAGAAGCAAAGACAGAAAGAAGTCAGCAATCAAGAGGAAATTGGAGAAAGACTTATGACACTTTGCAGAAGACAATAAGGACGTAGACAGAAGCATGGAATCTATTAGATGGAGGGAGATGATTATATATTTCCAAAAGAAAAACATGCACTCATACATGAAGCAAGGATTAGGAAGGAGATAATCCTATGATCCATTGAAGACAATGAAGTATATATCCATGGTAGCAGCCATGAAAGGCAATACGTGTTCAGTTCAACCTTAGAAGAAGTCTTCTTCGAAGAGAAGTCTTAAAGTATCCATGGTTGTCCATCCACATCCATGATCCTATGATGAAAGGAAGAAGTGGAATATTTAGGGAATGGAATCTATAACAAACTCCATGGACCCAAGAGCTAAAAAAAAAAATGAGGAAGAACATGAAGATTCCAAGAAAGAAAGAGAAGCCAGAACAACCAATCATTGTATCGAGAATCACAAGATTACCATCTTGATATGAACTCACTAAAAGAAATCAAGCAAAGGAGATGAAAGTTGTGATGAAGAACAATGTATATGAATACAATCATTGCAAGATCCAGAACTAGAGGTTCTCCCAGATGCAGGGAGAAGACTATGATGATTACTTGTTCCATTAAACCAGACATACCTCTACATGAGTCATGATATCATCCGTGATATCCATGGGTTGGAGTTCTACATCAGATGATTGTAAAGACTATTCTCCAGATCAATTGAACAAAGAGCATATGAAGAGAAACCTTAAGGATTTGAGGTATACTAGAAAGAGACCCTTGTATGGAGATGGAAGAAGACAACTTGGTAGAGAACCTCCAATGCACAATAGAAGCATGGTGAAGATTTTTTATAACAAATATATTGTATCAGATTGATTACTCAGAAGATCAGGATGATGGATTGCCAATCCATGACAAATATCTCATGATGACAGAAGAAGTGCCACATGGATATGTTCCATTTTGACCCTTTCCGTGATGTTTTGAGCTAGTAGGAACCAAAGAGGAATCCAACAATGATATACTTTATTGATCATAGCTATATGAAGGCTTCAGAGAAAACCAATGTTCCAGATTGAAGTACATTTGAAATCAAGCATTACATTATCCGTGATGAAGTCTAGAATGGAGAAAGTGGTTCTCTAATACATATCTCCATAGATGAGCAGATAAGCAGACATTTTGGTAAATCTTTTGTCCAAGATGAAAGAGTTTTTATAGTCAAGTTGGAGCTCATGGAGATGAATTCCTTATTGAAAAAGGAAGAGATGACTCCCAGGTTGGGAGGGAGAACTGATGTGTTATTGATTGATGGACAATCATTTTTCAGTTCAAAAATGGTCCAAGATGAGCCGTTCCTTTTCAGTTCGAAAAGTGGTTTGAGATTTCTGACGGATAGGCATTTTCCAGTTCGAAAAATGGTCCAGATCAAATGGTCATTTTCATAATGAAAATGGTTCGATGGATTTCTGATGTACCATAGACAATGATTTCCCATTGTGGTTAACATGGGAAATGGTCTAGGGTAGTCTTGCTTCTTGAGGGTTACTCAAGAAGACTGGCATGCCTCGCTGGGAAGCGATTTCTCATTGTGGTTAACATGGGGAATGGTCTATTTTGGATTTTGGTGCAGGACAGTCATTTCCTTAGGAAATGGCCTGGACAATCATTCCTTAGGGAAGATTCATTCTCTCCAGGTTGCACTTTGTTTGGTGTCATAGGAATGGCCCAAGGTGGGGAATGGTCCAGGTTCAACAATCAGGGATAGACATTCCTTAGGGAAGACTCATTCTCTCTAGGTTACACTTTTTCTAGTGTCGGAGGAATGACCCAGGGTGGGGAATGGTCCATGCTCAGAAATCAAGAAAATTATTCTTCCTTGCTTGAGAAGAATAGTCTAGATAGCTCATCATTGATGTTTGACCTTCTGAGGGAATATGCTCTTCCAAGATATCATAGATGTGAGTGGAAGAATGAACCAGATGATTCAGTTTATATCATAACATTGTTTCTATGCAGGTTGATATCATATGATTGTTATGAAGACTGTATGTCTCTAGATAGTAGATGTATACTACTGTGGTGGATGTGTTCCACTTTTTGTGACTATACTTCATTGATCAAGTACTTGTGTGCTAATTGGTGTGGTAGTCTATGACTGGATTGTAGTTGTGTACTACTATGGATAGACAAAATTATGTTCTATTGAATGATATTGCTCTGATTGCCTTGAAGACTATCAACAGTGTTGAAAATGATTATCATATAGATGGATGATCAATGGACAGAGATTTCCCAGATGGAAAATGGTTCAGAACATTTATTTTTTTAGGACATATGTCTATATTAGAAGAAAGGCTCTTGTGTCACTCTATGGTCTGAGTGACTTATCCAACATCATGTCTAATTACTCAGATAGATTATGGTTTGGAGAGATGTTGCAACTAATGACACCGATGGTGATGATGGTACTCATGATCTATTCATGAGATAGTTTATACAACTATGTTGATGCTACAGGGTGAATGGTATGTTTTTTCTCAAGACCATTACCTGTAATACTTCCCTAGCTAGGAGGGATTGTTAATATTATGGTAGCTACGGGAGGTATTTACCTCCACGTGTAAACCTAACGAGAATTGAATATTCTGGGAAGTAAGAAGAAACCCTAATGAGTTGGATAATAACCCTAGAAGACAAGTCAACTCAAGAGGATAATTGGTATTAGTTTATTATCCTACAAGAGAAGAAGTCGGTCAGAAGAAATATTATATAATAAGTAAATAGACACCCAAAATGAGAATTCGACCCAAGCAGTTAGCCAGAATTAGTATAAATGCAAGAGGCCAGTATTCATTCTGGCAGGCATTCTCAGAATTGTAGAGAAGCACTTGTGCACACTACAGTTGCCCAGTTTGTGTGCAAGTTTGAAGGAGAGTTGTCGTTGCAGCTGCTGCAGCTAGCAGATTACATTTTGGCTTGGACTATATCTTGGTTATGGTTTGGACTATCTGATCATCTCTTGTTTGGTGGGCTATCCTTGGGGAAAGGTGTGATATTGTTTATTTGTCTATCTAGCCTAGGGTTTGCTTCCGGAGTGATTCTCTGTCAAGGTTAAGGTGCTCGGAGGGTGGCTTCGGCCTATGGTTGGGTGACAATAGTGATATTGTCAATGGTAAAACAAGCACATCCATTATATTATAAAAACCATGAGACCGATTGCATTATAACCCCACACACAATAAATAATATAATAGTAGTATATATATATATATATATATATATATAATACTATTATATTATTTATTTTGTGTGCATGTAGATATGAAGATTTTATTATTATTTTAACTCTCATCTGGTAACTCTATACTAACCCAACTTACTTAGTAATTATCATTAATGAGACAATGTAGATTAAGTTTTACTAGATGATATCTCTAACACTTCTACTATTTTAATATTTTCCTAAAGAGATCCATTTAAAACCCCAAATTTACATTATTTACAACCTTATTTTCAAAAATAAAAAAACATCTCTATGGTTTAACTTCAAAAGGAAAAAGTCAACATTGTTATTTAATAAGAATAAACTTTCCAAAATTCCATAGTGAAACCATAGTGAAATGGGGTATTGGGTAATTACTAAAAGCGTGTGGGTTAAAAGAATTGGTGATATTTATGACATTAAAAGGGTCGAAGATGAAAAGAACTTTATGTTATCCATAAACCCACATTAAATGTCAATTTCAAATTATTGATTACAATATTGACTTCCTAACCTTTTAGGAGGGATTTGACTACCTTGATCTCCTACGGATTTGAACTTATGATTTTTATAAGGAAACACATGTTTCTAACCATTAAGCCCACTAAATATGGAGAGTAGTTAGTAAATAAAATAAAAAATGATATTTTTTAAAATATATTTTAGACACTTAAATTAAAGAATTATTTTTTTAAATTAATCCACGTCCCAAGTTTGCTTCACTTGTAAATCATGTTATGGATTTCAAATCAATTGTAAATTAGTGGAGATTTTGATTTGGGACTTGAGAATCTACTTTGAGATTGTTTCCACTCCTATTATCCTTTATGGTTGTGATGTTTGGGGTTGTATCATGTCTATAGAATTGTGGATAAAGATATGGTAAATTAAAAATCATTTTCTAAGTTATTGTCTTAAAATTAGAAACACTGCACCCAATCATATCCCCTTCACATAAGTAGGTCATTTCTCCATTTAGAGCATGACTATGACTAGGTACTTAATGTAAAAGAACATGATAAACAACATGGAAGAAAAGATGCTTCCCAAGTTTGCTTCAAACTCTAGTAAAAACTACATGTGACTCAAGTGGGGTTGGCATAAAGATTAGCGTGCTCAGGATATCCCTCGGAGTATTTCCACATAATCCATCGCTGATAATTTAGCCTTAATTATGAGACATTGAGTGAGGCCTAACAATCCATGGATAGTTTTTAATTGGAGAATTTATTTTTTAAATTAATAGACGTGAAAAAGCCAAAAAATTGAAGTGTTGATGAGCCAAATGTCGCTTAATACTTCACACAACGGACCCAATACAATCCATGTGTTTCCCTTGGGTCCAATTATACAATACATGGGTAACCCTTAGGTCCGGTTTATTTCAATAGTTCCGCAAATCATGGACACACTAACAAATTAAAAAAACAAATATATATAATATATATAAAATATAACTAACCTATAACTAAGTGATTGACGTAATAGAGGCAGTTTTTCTAAATATATTTGGAAAGGTAATTATAGTTTTTAATCAGAGAATTATGAATAGTAATGTGGGCCAATACATCACACAACAGACAACTTCCTAGATTATAAATAAGCAACACTTAGTTCAATATACACATAAAGAAGGATTTCTGAGAAGCTTAGGCTAAAACTCAATTTGGAAGTGCCATCCATTCACGTAGGTTTGCATCGTTGCCAGTTATGGAGGCTATTACCAATCTTCCTAGTGAGATCCAATGAGAGGTGTTGCTGAGAGTTCCTTACAAATTCCATGATAAGATGAAGGCTGTGTGCAGAAGCTGGAAGGATATGATGAGTAGTCCCCAGTTCTATGAGCACAAAAGAACCTATGGGAAGACCGAATAGTTTATATGTCTGACTCACTCAGATCCACACCATACCTTTGATGGACACAACATTGGAATAACCGTATACAACCCTCTTGAGGGCACAAGGAAAATGATACCCCCTATTCCTTCCTATCCTCGAAAGACGTGTGTCAAGTTCCTTTCTGTGAATGGGAAGATTGTCCTACTCGAAGTATGTTGTAACCAAATGAACATGATGTCGATTCCTTCCTATCCTCGAAAGACGTGTGTCAAGTTCCTTTCTGTGAATGGGAAGATTGTCCTACTCGAAGTATGTTGTAACCAAATGAACATGATGTCGACGCCCAGTAAGGAGGTCTTCATTTATGACTTTCAGTCCAGCAAATGGCGGCATGGAGCCGACATGCCCACTACTCGATCCTTCTTCGCTTGCTCTGTTTCTTCTTCGAAAGGACTTATCTACGTCGCTAGCGGTCAAGATGAGCATGGAAACACTCTGGCCACTGCAGAAGCTTACAATGTGGAAGAAGACAAATGGGAAATCTTTCCTCCCATGACCCAAAATAGCGAAAGGTCTCAGGGTGTTTTCATGGACGAAAAATTCATGGTAATAAGTGGAACCAGCGAGGATTTTGACCCTCACGTTGAAAGAAGCACCAAAGTGTTTGAGGCGAAGACGGGTACTTGGAATACCTTGGAAGACATGTGGATATCACCGATGTCCATATACCTATGTCGGGGTTTTGTGTCTACATGTGGGAACATGTACGTGTTCGATCAAAAATAAACGATGAAATTTGATAATCAAAAAAACCTTTGGACGTTTGTGGCTACTCCTTCGCTAGGTCCTTCATTTATGTTGTATGCTGCATTGTGGGGCGACCGTATTTTTGTGACTGGTGTTGATAATGAAGGTCATCTGATCTCTTATTTGTTTCAATCATCAACTGGGTAGTGGATTGCAATTGAATTCAATGAAGACTTTGTTCGTTGTTTTAATATACCGGTTGCAACCTTGGAGATCTGAATATTAGCTCCTCTCCTCTTCAAAATGTTTTATTTTCAGCATAGTTTACTTATTCTAGGTGTATAATTACCACTCTTTACTAAATGGGAACATTATGTTTGGTAGATGATTTTTTTGATCGGGTGGTCCATAAATCGTTGCACTTTCCCTGGTATCACAGCGTTCATCTTTGTGAGCTCTTCGGCCCATAATGAATCTTGCTTGGCATGCAAATCGACTACGTCGCTCAAGTCAACAAATTTGTCAGGGGTGCTGATCTCGGGGAGTCTTATATCCTTCATTGCTTTGTTGATTTTTCCCCAATGTTTCTCGCATCTAGCCCATTGCTCTAGAATTTCTCAGTGTGACTCCTGAGACATCTTAGCCCAATATTCGGCTGATCACTTCATGCGATTAAGACCACTTTTTCCTATCATCTGAATGACATGCTCTTCTTTGTCTCGGCCCTACTGGATTGAATCAATATACTCGAGTCTTTATACTACTTGTTTTTCTTGGTGGCTGTCTTGATGACGAGCACCGACTTTGGAGCAAATTCCAATTTCCTTGCAACCACTGGGGAGGAACCTTCTTCCGCCTCTAGTTATTGTATCTTTGGCACTCTTGAATATTTCCTGGTGGTGGGTTTCTTCAAAGGCATTGTTCCTTCAACCGAAAACAATCCTTTAGGCATGTGTACAGAGAAGAGTTGGATAAAAACATATGAAATGAAGCGTAAAACACCTTAAGCATGTACATACCTGTAATGCTTGCCAAAATTGTTGTTTAATACTCACTGGACCTTGGACACATTCTCTAGATCGCTCGTCTTGCTCCTTTGGGTGCTCTAAACTTTTTTGCACACAGAATAAACTCATACACAATGACTCAAAAGAATATATTGGGAGAGATTCTACCAGTCGTATCAAGCAATTAATACGAGTAATGGATGCAATTCAAAAAAACCTATTGTTGAATCTCTGTAAATAAATTCTACATTGGTCGGAGGTGGAGGCGCGGAGGGAGATGCATTGTATCGACAGGCATAAATGGTCCTTTTGATTTACTCATGAATTAGAAACTAATGCACGATCCTAGAATTAAATAACCTTTTAAATGTGTCGTATCTAGCGTATCTTAGAGATAAAATGTCCCATCATGTCGCATTTCTCAGTGGAAAGGTCAGCAATCGACTACTATCCTTTTGTATGTTTCCGTTGGTACCCTCCTGAGAAAACTTCCGACGTTGACGGGTTTCAACGCACAATGTTGATGTAGTAGAACTGGTTCGAGTTACCACGTGGACCTTGGGAGATATTAACGACCCCAGGGAAACACTTGATTGTAAGTCTAGTCGCTTGGGAAACAATAAGTGGAAACTGAGGATAGTTAGTTTAACCATACATGTTAGTCGGGTTGGGTTTTTAAACAGGACAATTGTGTATTAAAACAAGCCTGGGATTTTTGACGTCAATGGTTATCGAGGATCGACGATCGGGGATAGTTCAAGTGCGTAGTTTCTTCGCGGGTTATCATCTTTGTAAAATCCCAATGCTGAAAACATTTCGGAGGTCGGTGATCAGCAATATCATTCCTTTACTCATGCAACACTTATTCTCTTCATTTCTTCCCGGTACCGATGAGGATGGGTCGTCGATGATATTCTTTCTTTGGAACCTATCACGTAATAGACTATCATCTGTTGATGCCTATGAATATCGGGGATCGACTACTTTGGTTTCTCGAGCATTTTCTGTCACCTATAATCCTTCCCGATGTCGAACTTCTCAAGCACATTGGGGAAGAGTTTCGACTGTCGATTCCTCAAGAAATGTTAGTCCCTTTTAAAGTTATGATGATTATCACATGCTCAGGCAAACTTTAAAAGAGTTAACATGAGAATACAAAATGATAAACAAATGCAACAATTTTCATACTGAAGTGGAAATTAGACATTTCAAGAGATCAAGTGGTACCCAAAAAGTAAAATTTAGCACAGGATTTTTTTAGGGTGTGTTGAGTGCTCAACAATCTACTCATTCATAGATGGATTTTCAGGTTATCACTAGATCATAATTTCTAAGGAAGATCGACATAAGACTACATTTGCAACAGAATGGGGTTCTTTTCAATACATTGTGATGCCTTTTGGCTTGAAGAATGTACCAGCCATCTTTTCTAGGGTGGTGGTTGAAGCATTTAAGGATTTCTTACACAAGTTATTGGAGGCATACTGTGATGATTAGACTATTTTTAGCCTAATGAAGGATCATATTGAATGCTTGAGATTAATGTTAGACAAGTGCAGTCAATGTCAGATTGCCCTGAATCTGAAAACGTGTATATTCTTTTCACCCTTTCAAGTGTTTCTAGGGCATATTGTGTGTAAGTTGGGGTTGTTGGTAGATCCTTCCAAGATCGCTATCATTGTCGATCTACCTCCTCCTACCTCAGTTAGACATTTGCGCACTTTATTAGGACACACTGGGTACTACAATTTTTTTATTAAGGGTTATGCATAGATAAAAACACCTATGGAGAATCTATTAAAGAAAGATAGTAAGTTCCAATGGACAGAAGAATGCCAGCAGAGCTTTGACACACTAAAACAAAAAATGGTCATTGCGCCTATCTTGGTATTTCCATATTGGAGTAAGAAGTTATATTTTCATGTCGATGCTTCGGTCATTGCATTAGGAGAAGTCTTAGCACAACCATGAGCAAGAGACATTGACCACCCCATAGCCCTTGCTAGCAGGAAACGTTCTACATCTGAAAGTAACTATACTATGACTAAAAGAGAAAATTTGGCTATGGTATATGCGCTGCAGAAGCTTAAAGACTATTTGTTGGGAGGGATTTTTATATGTTCATTGCTCATTTTTCATTGAAGTACTTAGTCAACAATCCAGTGTTGGGGGGAAGAATATGCAGATGGGTACTATTATTTTAGGAGTATGATTTTGAGATTTTGGTCAAGCCAGGAAGAATGAATAAAGGACTTGATCACTTATCCAGGTTAGAACATGGAGAGGAACCTACTAGTATGGAGGATACACTACCATATGCATAACTGTTGGCCATCGGAAAAGTCGATGATCAATTCACCAAGATAGTTTAGTTCCTGTCCAATGGAATGGTACCTCGCGAATATATAGTTATTCATAAGAAACAACTGGTAGTCCATGCTGCTGAATTTCAACTTATAGCTAGACAATTATATAAGATGGGACCAGAAGATATCTTGAGGAGATGCGTTATGGAGGCATACATGCCATTGATTCTTGCAGAAGAACATGAAGGCATCCCAGGAGGACACTTGTTATAACCCTAAATTGCACCACACATGCTTACCTGGCATCAGGCCAACTCATATCCCTTCATTGCCAAAAGATCTTCTGAGAAACCTCTTTGAAAATCCCTTTGGGTTAAGTCAAACGCGCCCTAACCCACTACTGCACGCATTGGAATGCTGGCAGGCCTACTACTGCACGCGTTGGAACGCTGGCAGGCCTACTACAGCCCGCGTTTACCTAACAAAGCACAAAAACAGGAAATTTTCTGACGGGACAAAAATCTATGGGTCAGTTAACTGAAAATCCCAACCATGCATGGCCGAGAGTTCGTCCAAAACCCTAGCTCCTTCTAACCTATAAAATAAGGGGTAGGGGTACTATTTGGAGGAGGAAAAAGATAGAAAAGAAACTCTGCCCAATTTTTGAATCCATTTGTCCCAACCCTTTAGCCTTTCCTCAAGCCTAAGAAGAATTCAAGCAAAGCAGTTGGAGGACAAAGAAGAGGAGGAGCCCAGGATCAGGATCAAGGAACGATGGCCGGTCTCAACATTCATTGTAAGTTGAGTCATTTTGAATATAATAAAATAATACTTTTCCCGTCCCAATGCATGAGTCATGGATGATTTATTTGATTTATGCTTAATCTCTAACCCTCAAATAGAAAAATAGCATGCATGCGTAGTGTTTTGTCTTGATTGCAGGATTGTCTTTGGAAGGAGCAGCGTAGGAAAACGGACAAAAGCGCAACGGAGGATCTACACCAAACATCAATAAGAAGGTTAGTAGGTCCTTTCCATGTTTGTATGCGAAAAAGGGGTTTTAAGTTTTGGGGTGATAGGTTAAAAGTGATTTCTTTAAGGTCATGATCTGCATGCAAGTCTAACCCTAGATTGCTAGTCCGTAGGGTATTATTTCCCAACAACAGAATTGGCGACTCCACCGGGGACTTACTCTTTACGGTGTTCCGAATTTAGTTGAGGTTTTTGGGTAGTTTAAAGGATTGGCTTTTCTGTTTCTTTGTTTGTCTTTTTTCTGTTAGGTCAGAGCTAGTAGGGAACCTGGTTCTTTATACCAGTTTTTCCTTGACTGTTGCTTGACGATAATTATCAGGACACACAGAGGTACACGTGGCCTGCAGAAGGCCTGCACACGTATAACCCAGGCCTAACCTTCTACAACTCGCGTTTGAACGCTAGTTGTAGAGGTTTCAGTAGTGTGTAGGATTCAGAGAGCTTAAGAGCCAGTCCCCTCTTCCCTGTCAGAATTTTAAATTTTCAGGGGGCTTTCTGGATCCTGTCTGGGTCTTGCTGGTTCACTGTCTTGTCTCAGTTTGCTTTATTGCGTTTGTTATTTTCTACAATTATTTTTCTTTTCTTTTTAAAAAGAAGCATCCAAGCCTTTAAGAGACCCTGGTTTTCAATACCAAAGGCCTTTTCCAGGTCTGGGCTGCCTGTGTTTAGTTTTGTCTTAGAATTCATACATACACGCGGCCTGTGCAAGTGCAGCCCGCGGGTACCCGCGCCCTGTTATAGCGCAGCACGCGTTTGCACACGTGCTGTTTCAGTGACAGTAGAGGGCTTGATTGGGTTCTTTTCAATCAGGGTGGGGCAGTCATCCCCTCCTATGGTGAGAAGTGTTCCTCTCAGGGGTTTGAGTCTAGAGTTTCACAGTCAGTAGGTTAGGGCCTCTTACCCTTAGCCTGTTTTTTCTTAATTGATTGGTTGATAGAAAAGATAAAAAATAAAGATTTTGTTTTATGGTTTTTAGACAAGCATAAGAGTCGGTTCTTTCTTGATTTCCATTGTGCGTCTTTTCTCGGGTTCTTTGTGATCTGCGCTTTAAGCTAGAATTTTATTTTGTTTTCTTGGTTTTGTGCTTGTCGGCATTTTTCCTTTGTTGCTTCATTTAACACTCAAATAAAAAAATATATATATCGCTTTTTCATTTTCTTCTTTGTTTGAAGATTGTGTTGTTGCATCAATAGCTAGGGAGAAGTATTTTTGTTCATAAGTTTTGGCAGTACATTTAGAGCATAAGTATCTCATAGTTGAGCGAAAATTCCTTTATGTTTGCTGCATGAAATCTTAACAAAATTGAAAAGAAAAGAAGTCTTTCTTTGTGAAAAGTTGTTGATTTTTGCATTCAGTAAAAGTTTTTGTTTCCAACATTTTTTATTCGTTTTTGCTTTGAGTCTTTACACACCATCAGTTTCACTTTCATACCTTGTGACGTAAAAATCCCATAAAAGCAACGCTAATTTAAAATCTATTAGACCTTTTGTTTGTAGGGTTCATACACTATCTCAAGACTAGGGTCTTGGAATAGGTTGGAGAGGAAACTCTCCAAGGCCACTCAAAAACAAACATTGGAGTCTGTGATAGGGAGTGTAGAAGTCCAGTTTCGTGGAAGTTATCCGGGACACCCCTCTAACACAGGGGATAAACACGAGGTCGTGTGAGGAAAGGTAGCAGAGATAAC
>SNQJ01S0173962.1:0-20354 GCA_010110895.2 Picea sitchensis | reverse complement strand
TATTTAGTTGGTTTTTTGGCACATGGTTTCTTTGCCGATGGTTTTCTATTTCTGGTTAAGGAATTAGGGTTGTTGACTAATCCAAGTCATTGGGTTAGGGTTTTGGATGTCGCTAGCTCCTATATGTATATTGTATTGTAAACAATGTAATATGATGAATTAATATAAAATATGTTGGTTTTCCTGATTTGGGTTTCCAGGGGAAAAATCTCTGTGTAATGTTTGTATTTTCCATTGTATATTTTATGTTCTTTTACTGAAAATTTGTTTGAAGTAAATATTGTACAAGGTTAAAATCTACACCTAGGTCAATGAGAGCTTCCAAGAGGTCCCTCTCTAAGCCATGTAAAGTGTATGAGGTGGATGGGTTCAAGACTCAATGGGCATAGGGATCATGACATACAAGGGGTCGTAGTGTCTCATTCATGGGTTCCTTTGTAGAGGGTGTGCGGTACCTTCTTCCACAATGCACTTTTTAAAATCCCATCAATTTCCTTTTATCTTTCTTTCTTTGTATTTTCTTTCATAATAGCATAAGGAGAGATTGAAGGTCACTGCCCTAACGTGGTGACCAGGTGATGGAAATGTCACCCACAAAGACCTAATGGAAATGAGAAGGTTGGTTCATGATGAGACCCCCTTTCTCTTGTCCATGCAACTGAGAGCCATTGCCCTGGTTTGGTGACCATATGATGATAATGTCATACCACTAGATATACATGGGCGTGATAAGTAGGCTCGTGATGAGACCTCCTATCCTTCAACTAACCTTTCAATCATTTCTTTATTATATTGTGGGTCCCCTTTATTCAAAGATAAGTGTTTCATTACTTTCTCGGATGATCCTTGGGCGAAGCATCTAGAAGTTTTTTATAAGGCTTTTATCTTTTACCCAACACCAACCCCTATGGTCCTTTAGCCCCTTCTTCCCATAGAATGAGGGACAACCCCTTCGTGGTTCAATATACCATAAAATCCCAAGAGATGAGGAAATGGAGGGGAATAATGATGGGAAATGGTAAGTATGGTTGAGAACGGTATGATGGCTCATTAATGGAGTTCTCAGTAGAAAACCCATCCCTAAGGAAAACCACTTACTAGGGCACAATGTCAACCACCAAGGTGAAGTAGGGAAAAAGGCATAATGTCCAAGCACATATCATGAAATCTAGAGAAATCTAAGATACAACATAATCAAATGGCTTGACTATTGAAATGATGTTCATCATAATACTGACTTGTACCTCATGGAGAAAGGCCCACTACCTTCCGAAAGCCAGCTAGTGTGGTGGATGACATCTGCAAACCTGTGACCGTCTTTGGTGGTGAGTGGGTTTTCCATCTATGCAAAAGGGTATTGTTGGTCATGTAGTTTCTCAGTACTCCATATTTGTAACATGAGGGCCTCGAGACATGATCTCCTTAGTTATCCACAAAATGGGGATAACATCTGGCTCTTACTTGGGGACATGTTCTTGATGTAGAGTGTATGAGAACTGCAACATATCCTGGTAGACCTATGCCTGCAAGGAATCATCAAATTGTCAAGTGCAGGATGGCCTACTCATCCTTGTTCTCATATGATCATAATCCAAAACAACTAAGCTAGAAAAATAAAATTTTGACATTTTTTCAAAAACAATCTAAGTTAAGCATGAAATCAATATGCAAGTAGATTAGAATGAAAATGAAATGCATCTAAACTAGTATGAGAAATCAAGATGCCAAATGTATGGAATCAAAATGACCTGCCTACTTACCTGGGGCACGGGCCCTGAAGAAGTCATGTGACCTGGATCTGAGGTTGGAGAAGAGACCCATCTACTAGTAGTAGCATCCTTCTCCCATCTAATGTTGTCAGATAGTACCTTTCTTTGTCAAACTTCTTCATGATGATGTAAGGGCCAAGACAATAATTGTTGTCTTTTTGTTTGTATCTGGGCTTTCCCTTTCTTTTGTCCCACATGAGCACAAGACTTCCTTCATTTAAATCAATGCAAGATTAATTCTCATCATATCGAGGCTCTGTGTGGACTATATCTTCGATGAATTCTTCATTTTTCTCTTCTTATTTTTATATAATATGAATAGATTTCGGCTCCTTCCTATGGTACAGTGCAGTCTTCTTTTTATCTGTCCATGGGAGAAACATCTCTATTGTATCCTCCTACATGAAGGGTAACTCAGATAGATGATACTCAATAATTTGTGGAGGCATATCATGGTAGTGTTCATTGACATAGTTGGGGCCCCTCAAATTCATCACATGTGTATAATTCTTTTCCCTGTTATGTAATAACTCATGTGTGCCATCACCCATGGGAATATATGCATGTGTAAGGTTCATACTAAGTAAACCTTCAAGGGTTGAATACCAGTTCCTTGATAAGAGCATCCCCCAGGCATCAGGGACATCAATAACCAATATATCCATGAGGACATTGATATGTGGAAAATCTATAAAAAATACCTCAACGTCTTCACATACCCCCAAGAACTTAACTCTTATTGAATCAATAACAAAAACATTTCCATAAGGTCGGGTTGTCTTCAAGCCAAGATGTTCCATTACCTTCAAAGATATGACATTTGTTGAGGCCACTGAATCAAGCATGTAGTTGTTCAAGTGGAGGCCACTCATGCCTAATGAGAGATAGTAGGGAGGGTTCTTGTCCTTTGGCCGATCAAGGTACATAGTTTTTAACATGATGGGAAGATCCTCCTTCTCAGCTGGCACCTGTAATATCCTCAAAATTTCTTTTTTTACGGAAGGGATCTTACACATCTTTGTCACTCGGACCGTCAGATTCAGTTTTCCAAACATGTTTGCAACATCTATATTCAATTGAATGTCATCTATGGGAGTTGGCTTAGGAAGCAACTCACATACCAATGGTGGAGGTGGTGGAGCCACATTTTCTACTTTTGGAAGAGGAGTATCAGGCTGTAATGGAGGGGCTAAAGAATTTCTTCTTTTATAGGTTAGAATTTCCCTCCTCCTTAATTCCTTCTTTCTGATCATATGTTAGTTTATTTAAGACCCATATTCTCCCCCATATTTCTCCTATTCTTCTGGCTTCATTGATCTGTTCTTGAGTAACTTGTTCATAGTTGAGATTGAAAATCATGAAGTTTATATCGTTAGTATAATATTTGTCTTCCCTGTGGGGTTCTTGGCATGGGAGACACCATGCTTCTATATCAACTGTCCCAACAAGTTTCAAAGTATCTGGGGTCTTTGCCTCTTCTTGAGGTCTTGGTTTCCAACTGATGGAAACTCTCTGTTGTCTAGAAAAATGAGGTCTAGGAGTAGATTTATTTCTTTCCACTATATTCATATGGTTCATAAGTTGATCCTTCGCCTGGAAAAACTGACTATTCATCTGATCTATATTCAGAGTCATGAGAGCAATTGTATCAAGAACACTGTTTTTGGAAACCTTCGTCCTTGATTATGTCTTGTTGCAAGGGTACTGAAAAGGTTTTATTTTTGAATCAAGGATATTCTCTTCAATGTCGATACTGAATTCTTTAGCCTCTTCTAATGATGTGGGATTTTTTTCTTTAAGAATGTATCGGAACTGCCCTTCAAATCCATTCGTGTAAAGGAGACAAAATGATGATGTTGTGGGACGGTAATCTGTTGGAATTTGATTGTACAACCTATCAAATATTGAAATGAATTCCTTTATTGTTTCATTATCCTTTTTGTTTATTTGATTGAACCGAGTTCCAAGTGTCCCACGATCTACTTTTCTCCACCATTTTCTTTTAAATAAGGACGAAAAAGCATCATAGGTCGTGATATGATTATCAGGGAGTCCTAAGAACCAATCAAGGGATTCTTCAGTCAATGATGAAGCGAATAGTCACATGGCCACATCTTCATGATCTATACCTATATTTTCCATATCTCATCCCATGAGATAAATGTGGTCCTCGATAGTTATCACATTGTTTCCTGGGAACTTTGGAAACTACTTGTTGACATTGTTGGCATCTGGTTAGGGTAACCTTAGATATTGGCCATGTTAAGGGCTTTGTCGAGGTCTCTTGCCCAAGGGTGAGCCATTGGAGCAAGGGGAAGGGATTTATGGAAAAGGGTTTTAGCAATGGGAGACTTGAGAGGAGGCCTTCTTTGGTAAACCTTAGAAGGCTTGAACCTCCCAAGGGGAAAAGTTTTGGGGAAAGAAGGCTTTTGGGAAGGTGGATTCGTCGGATGAATTTAAAAATTAACTCATCAAGGAAGGTGGAAAGGGAATGTTCCCTGGGTGGATTCGCCAGGTAAGCTAAGGGAAAGGATTTTGGATAGCTCACCAAAGTGTCATTAGGGTACGAAGAGGATTCAAAATCCTCCCCGACAACAGCACCAAAATTGTATAATGCAAGTTTTAGGTTGGGAAAATCCCGACCCAACCATGAATCAAGTGCTACAACTTGAGAATCCTACACCCAATGTCACCTCGATGTTGGTCCCACACTTCAAGGGTGACTAGATCACTCTAGGGAGGCGATCTCGATGACCCTAGGGGAATTGAGATGGATATGGAGGGAAATGAAAGTGAAGCTCCTATAGGTCAAGTCTAAGTGGAATAAAAGGTATGGAGAGATGCCTTTCAAGTCAAGTGATTGTTTCCCCATAGGTATAGTACTTCTCCGGATGATTATACATGCCCGAGACACAATAAAATCCAACTTGAAATGATATATGTTAGTATGGATCAGCAAGTTAAGATATCATCAAGTAAGACATTCAAATCAGCATATAAAGCAAGAGATAAATCAACAATATTCTCAATGAATTATGCAATCAATTATGACTGAAAAATGACACTATGAGGTTGAAAAAAGCAAGTTGTTATAACATGTATTTTCTGCAGAAAATTGCAGCCCTATGGCTGTATCATTTAATGGCACGCAGCAGGAAAATTAACCATCAAAAGATGCCAACATTTATCCCAAAAGGTACTCCCTAGTTAGTATACTAGGTGAGTGAAGTTAGAGAGCTAGTCTAGGGTTAGTTTAGGATTTATGATAATGTTAGTAGCTATGGTTATGCAACCCTAATGGTTGTAGGTTAAAGTTTTTAATAACAATTAGAGTGTTGGGAGAGAGGGGACACCCTAGTGGGGGAAGACTCCTCTCAATGAGACAAATCAAATTCAATCAAGAGACCTTTCAAAATACCAAAAATTATGTTTCCCAAGACAATGATTTTATATCTCCAATGTAAAAAAGTATGACTAGTGCCTTTACTATTGGGTTAATGGAGTCAAAAGGAGCTTAGAGAAGCTACCTCCTTGGGGGTGTAAGCCCTTTTACTTCCCAAGGCAATTTTCTCTCTGCTAGAGTTTAAGCTAAGAGGGTGTATGCCCTTATATCTCTCTTAGCAAACCCTTGTTGAAGCAATAAGATGAAGCATAAATTGATGAAGCCTAAGGTGGGGGTGTATGCCCATATACTTCCCACCTAGTTCCTAGCACAATGACCTTGACTTGAAACAAATGATAGAAAGAAAGTAAAAACCATACCAATACAAGGAAAAATGTCAAGATAATCCACCACAATAGCAATAAAAAATTATTCCAAGGCTAGCGCCTCACTTCTTCCATCAACCATTCATAAGTATAGCCATACACAAGTGCACAAGAGATAGAAATAGCCAAGAGGGCCGAAAATTTCAGACCAAGTCTCTCACAAGAGGGAGAGTTATATTTAAAATGAGATCTTATGATCTCTATTTATACTAAAAGTAGCTAACATAGTTTGTCCACAAATTGAGTAAAACACAATATTAGGGGTCAACAACCCTAATATTGCTCCCTTAACAAAGTAATATTAAACAATTCACTTAAAATTTCACTTTTTGCATAAATTAAACCCTAATTTAGGATGATGTCACCCCTTTAGGGGACGTTTTTCCACTTTGAGGAAATCATTGGTGTTGGAGAAGCATGGATGGGCCTCCAAAGGCCATGTGTCGAGAATCTAGGCACTCATATCATGGTGAATACCTTCTTCTCCCCAAAACGTCCATGTGTAAAAGAGTAGCACCTCACCACCATGTCCTAGCCCCCAATATCATGACGCCAAGCTCAAAAGTGGAACGTTTTTCCCCTCTTGGGAAAATCGTTTGGAAAGTAAGGGGTGGGATAGGTCATCCAATTCATCATCAAGATCGTCCAATTATGATATATCTCATCTGACATGCATGCCCCTGGCATCCAACCTATGGCCTTGTAGCCCCTGGAAGCCCAAGCTAGGCTTGTTCTCCAAAAATTCTCCACCAACTAGGTTCTGCAAATACAAACGAACATGCCCTCCAAGGATCTAAAGTCATAAAATCATGATAAGTGAATCCAATCAATAAATAATCCATCTAAGAATGTGCATCAAAGATCACTATATCAAACAATTAACAACTCAAAGACACTATGTGACTTGTCAAGCTTAAATATGGGAGGGTTGACGAGGTGTCCTATTGGGTAGATCTTTCCCTAGGTCAAGGAGAGATTCCAAGAGGTCCCTCTCTAAGCCATGTAAAGTGTATGAGGTGGATGGGGTCAAGACTCAATGCGAATAGGGCTCATGAAATACAAGGGGTCGTAGTGTCTCATTCATGGGTGCCTTTGTAGAGGGTGTGTGGTACCTTCATCCACAATTCACTTTTTCCAAGCCCGTCAATTTCCTTTTATCTTTCTTTCTTTATATTTTCTTTCATAATATCATAAGGAGAGATTGAATGTCACTTCCCTAGCATGGTGACCAGGTGATGGCAATGTCACCCACAAAGACCTAATGGAAATTAGAAGGTTGGCTTGTGATGAGACCCACTTTCTCTCATCCATGCAACTGAGAGCCATTTCCTTGTTTTGGTGACCAGATGATGACAATGTCATGCCACTAGATATCCATCGACGTGATAGGTCGGCTCGTGATGAGACCTCTTATCCTTCAACTAACCTTTCAAACATTTATTTATTATATTGTGGGTCCCCTTTATTCAAAAATAAGTGTTTCATTGCTTTCTTGGGTGATCCTCGGGTGAAGCATCTGGAAGGTTTATATAAGGCTTTTATCTTTTACCCGACACCAACCCCTCTGAGCCTTTAGCCCCTTCTTCCCATAGAATGAAGGGCAACCCCTTCTTGGGTCAATATACCCTAAAATTCAAAGAGATAAGGAAATGGAGGGGAATAATGATGGAAAGTGGTAAGTATGGTCGGGAACGATATGATGGCTCATTAAGGGAGTTCCCAATAGCAAACCCATCCCCCCAAAAAACCACTTACTAGGTTACAATGTCAAACACGAAGGTGAAGCAGGGAAAAAGGCATAATTTCCAAGCACATATCATGAAATCTAGAGCAATCTAAGATACAACATAATCAAATGGCTTGAATATTGAAATGATGTTGACCATAATACTAACTTCTACCTCATGGAGCAAGGCCCACTACCTTCTGAAAGCCAACTGGTGTGTTGGATTCCATCTACAAACCTATGACCATATGTGGTGGTGAGTGGGTTTTCCATTTGTGAAAAAGGGTATTGTTGATCATGTAGTCTCTCGACACTCCATATCTACAACCTGAGGGCCTCGAGACATGATCTCCTTAGTTATCCAAAATATGGGGATAACAATGTTGAATGAACATTTTTCCAGATTGGCATATAGCTTGTGTTTCCTTAGGGTGCTCAAGACCTATTGGATATGTTGCAGATGTTCGGCCCAAGTTCGACTGAATATGAGGATGTCATCCAAATATACGACCACAAAATATTTTGTGAACAACCACAAGATATCAACCATCATCCTCATGAACGTTGTTGGATCATTAGTCAAGCCAAAAGGTATGGACAACCATTCAAAAATGTATTCTTTAGATTTGAAGGTTGTTTTCCATACATCAGTTTGTTCTATCGGAACCTGGTGGTAGCCAAACTTCAGATCAATCTTACTAAAGAACTTGGCACCCCTAAGTTGATTAAGAAGATCACTAATCCAGGGGATTGGGTATCAGTTCTTGACAATGATATTTTTTAAGGCTCTATAATCAATATAGAGTTTCCATGTCCCATCCTTCTTCTGTACCAACACCATTAGGTTCCCACAAGGCAAGGAGCTTGGTCGAATGTGGCCCTTTCAAATGAGCTTATGAATCTGACACTTTATTTCCTCATTCTCTAGAAGGGAGCACGTGTATATCAGACCATTAGGTAATGGCACACTAGGTATCAATTCAATGGAATGTTTGACCTAATAATGTAGAGGCACCCTTGTAGGTGAAGTGAAGATATATCTATATTCCAATACAACCTTGTCTGCTTGCTTCTACTATGTAGAGATATCCTGTGCAGAGGATGTAGCAATCCCAATGACCTTTCATTCACTTTCTAACTAGACCATGAAGAGGAAAAACTTTGCATCTTGAGAGATTACCTTCCTACATTTCTTTGCTGAGGTCAATGAAATCGCAACAGTCGAAACTACCTCTAGTGCCCTGTAGGAATGACCTTACAAAGTAACAATGACACTATGGGGTCAGAACGCATAAACAACATGACGCTTCCACATATAAGGATTCCCTAAAAGAACATCAAAAACTTCAAATGCGACAACATCACATATTACCTCATCTTTGAAGGGCTTGATGTCGTAGGACATGCAGAACTGATGGTTGGTGCAAAGGTCTTGTCCCTGGTTCAAGCAACCAATGGTGTATGGCTGAGGGTGTGGCATTTTCGACAACTTTAGTATATTGATGACCTTGGCTGAGATTAGTTTATATGGATCCTACTGTCAACAATGAAATGTAGTGGGGTCACTTCCACCCACATATGTGAATGGAAGAGGCACTCCCCCTCCTCAAGCTCCTTTGAATCGCTTAGTTGGATCCTTGTGGTTGCAATGGTAGAACTGGTTTATGCATCAATGATTTTATTTCCCTGTTCTAAATCAGATTCTAAGTCAAGGTTTGAATCCTTTTCTTTAAGCTTGACCAACAACAACTTTTTTGAGCGACATTCATCAATGTTGTGCTAGGGTCATTTGTGTAACTCACACCACTTTACAGTGTCCTTCTTTGTCTTCCCATTACCCTTCTTTGCATGTGGCTTGGAATGGTTTTCTTGAGGTTGGATTTCCTTAGTCTTTCCCTTGTTCTGTGAGTTAGGTTTTCCTTTACCATACTTCTGTTGTTTCATATTTGCAGACCCAAACTCCCTCTTATTCCACTGCTTAAATTTATGTTCGATTTTGAGGACATATCGACAAGAGGCTCCCAATGAGGATATATCCAAGAAATGCATCTATATTTGGATGTACCTATGTAGGACACTACGATACTTCAAAACCAGGTGTTGATCGAAGTCTCTGATACCCATATTTGAGAGCAAGGTATGGAATATGTTGACGTACTATGGCATCGTCTGGTCTCTCTCTTGATGCATAGTTTTCCATCTTGTGTATTGTTCATCATAGTTTCCAATAAGGTAGTATTCATTTTTGAGGGAATCAACAAAGGTCACCCAAGTGGGTCCTCTCCTGAATTTCATAGACTCATATTCATTGTGTCTCTCCCAGTAAATTTCCCACCAATCTTTGACATGGGGAAGGGATTTAAGGAGCGTGAAGGCACTCTTTTTGGTGTTAGAATTTTTTTTAATAGAGTAATAAACCTCTAATAGATTTAACCATTTCTCCAAAGCATCTAAGACTATCCAAAGCATCTAAGACTATCTATCCTTCAAAATAATGGATATCAAAGTTAACTTGTACCTTGAAGGGTGTCGCATCTCCAAGATGGTTGTTTGTTGAAGGTGCCTTTCTCACTGTCAACAGTCATCAAAGGATTTGGGTGAAGTTGTCCATCATATTTTTCCTCTGTCGCATGAGGAATTCCTTGAGCAACATATTGATAGGATCTCCTACTCCATCATCTCTCTTTTCTTTTTCCATGGGAGGTTGCTTGGGTCGGCGAGAGCAATTGTCCCCAAATGAGACTAGCTCGAGACCCAACTCTTTATACCCTGACCTCATCTGGGACATGTAACGAGAAATAAAAAGGAGCATATTTATATGATACCATTGATATGGATTATATTGGGAATGAAATGGAATAAACATAAAAATGTAACAAAGAACACAAAAATATAGTGAAACCCAACTTCTATTCATGAATAAAATAATAGAAAATTGTAGAACACAAACTGGCTAGAATGTTGGTAGCTTATCTCTGAAGTGAAAGAGATGTTAACTACGCTCATTTGCAAAGACCTGATAACAAAGACGCTGAAAACGGATTTTTGTCATAAATCCTAAAGGAAAAGAGGAAAAAATAAACATCTAAACCCTAACCCTAGAAGATGAAACACCAAAAGTGTTGTGGGCCTCAAGGTGGTTAGTTGATACGTCAACTTCCCGGGGGTACAACTTTTGCATACAATCTATGTGTGGGGCACATGATACCTCATTGGAAAGAACTATCCGAGGAATACAACTTTTGGTTGGGGCTAGGGTATCTTACCACAACCTTTTTCCACTCGAATCTCCAAAAAACTTCCTTTAGGGCTTCAAAATAGTTCTAGAAGTTTGGGACCTGAAAAACTGTAGAAAAACTTCCAAGAAGGTAGAGAACCGTTGAGTCAGTGGAAGAGATAGATGGCCACCAATATCCACTTGGATCATTATTAGAGGAAATTCCTATTCCCATGTATAAGATACATGAGTTTAATTTTTCCTCTAGAATCGATAAAGATCCCTCCCACCCCTATTATTACTAATCATTTTGACCAATTTAATTTAATAATATTTAATTTTGATTAAGTATTTCACAAATTAAATTTTATCATGTGTACTTTATTTTTTAATGAAAAAATTAATATTTTTGTCGTTTGGCAATGGAAAATCATTACATCATAGTCTTTCCATTCCATTAAAGAATGGTTACATGATATTTTGAATTAAAAAAAACATTTTAAAAATAAATTGTATGAAAAGATTTATGTCGATAGGCATCCACTATTGGAAATAGGGTGCCAAAGGATAGGTTCTTTTAGTGATAGGAGTGACGTGTGTGGATACGATTTAAGACCATTAGAATATTTTTGGTCGTCTCTCTTTAACAAATGGTTTTGATTACATAACATTATAATTAGTAATATTACATTTAATAAATTAAATGTTTGTAATTTGTAGGTGTTTTTGCCACGTTTATCTTTCCCATTCCAATATGTTTCGTTCACGTTGCGGGAGCCATTTTCATTAACCTATTCCATCTATGGGGTGGGTAGTGTTGGCCTCCTTTGAACCCCACTATCACTAGACCTGGCTATCTGGTCTTCAATCGCTTGCAGACAAATCACTAGACCTTGAGCAGGAACCTGAAAGTGATATAGAACACGATTGAGGAGAGCTTGAGTGCCGACGTCTTCTTGGGGCAACATGATATTGAGAATCTTTTTGAACGGATGAAGATCTAGGTATTGAATCATGTTGCCCATTGCCAACAAAGGATGCCACCAATCTGTACTCCCTTGAAGAGATGGATGCAAATTGAAAGATCGTATCACTGCTTCCAGATCCCTTTCTGAGCTTGGAAAATTATTGGAAGTTGAATAATTACACAAAACCCTATTTCAACAATTCTAGATGATCGCAGAGCTGTGTCATTAAAATAACAATTCAAGAACATGTGTAAAGAATTTTCGTCTAAAGTATCAGATCAACCAAAGTATATATTGAGTTGGGCTCCAGTATGGTGCATGTTATTATTCATATATGAATTTGGATGAGGATTGGATATGGTTTTGAAAAATTAAATTTTTTTTGGCAAAATCCATTGGAAAATGTGAGGTTTACTTGAGCAAGAAGAGCATGGTAAAGTGAGTGTGGAGAAATTGGTGAATGAGTCTTTAAAATAATTTCCCCTTTAATTTGGTGATGCATGGAGTTTAAGTTGGTGATGCATGGAGCTGTTATAGCGAAGTGAGGTGTAAGTTCACATTCCGTTGGACTCACACAACCTCCAATATAAGAAATAAAAGGAAGAATATAAAAGGTGAATGCACCATGGGTAAGCAAAGAAAAATTAGACATCTCCACAGAGAACTGAAACAAATGAGGAGAAAGAATTAGCAGGAAGAGTCATTGTATTTTGCAGATTAGTATGATGTGTTTCTAGTTGCAGTTGAACCCATGTTGGAGGATCAGAATGCAGTGTTGGACTAGATCAATGAAGACTATGAAGAAATCAATGAAGAATTTGATGAAGTATATAAAATATTGATGTCAAATTTGTCATTCTTCTTAGGTATAAATTATGAACCTTGGGCAACTGAAATGAAAAAATTACTATGGTTAGTAGATTTATTTCATTATGATCATGAAAGTTGTGTCAATTTATATGATAAGAGAAGAGGTGCAATAGCATTACAACTTATTATATCAGCAGTGGATGAAAACATTTTGTCTAGTATTTTGTGTGAATTTGGTGAAATACCTATTGCAAAAATATTTTGGGATATTCTTGAAATGAAGAAGTGGAGTGAGAATGTTGAAGTTCATGACGACGTTGTTGTTGAAAATGATGGTAGAGGTTAAAGCTTTGAAACTGAAATAGCGATTGAAAATAATAGCATTGAAATTGCAATGATTAATGAAGAAAGTGTGTCTGACAGTAAAGCCACATGTCAATTAAGGAAATTCCCTATGAAACAATATTTAGTGATGTGGTAAATTTAAATGAGATTGATCATGGAGATGAATGTGTAATTGTTGATGAACCCCTCTATGAATATTTGGTAAATTTAGTCAAATTTGATGAAAACTATTCATCTCATGAAGAGTGGTCAATTATGATGCATGAGAAACATCTTATTGATGAGCTATTGTTTGGTGAGAAGAAAAGCTCATTTGCATACACAAATCAAGTGAAAGACAATTTGATAGAGCCTAGTAAAGAGGTTGAAGACATGAAACAACCAGTTGTGATAGCAGTTGAAGCTAAAAATGAAGATTATTATGCGACATCATAGGCAAGGAAGAAAGATGAAGAAAGGAAAGCTCTCTTAGAAGAGAAAAATGAAAAGAACGAGTATGGTTCTTCCTATGATTTTCAATATGATTGTACCAATGTTTTTTAGTGTGCAGGTTTACAAGACAACACTTCATTTTCAGTAGTGAATGATTATGAAGAAAACATGGAAGAAACTAAAGATATTGATGAAGAAAATATTGAGTCAATTTTGATGGTGTGGAGCCCAGAAGAAATCAAGTATTATTATGAATTGATGTTGCAAAAGTGCATTGAGCAAGACATTGATGATTGTATCCAGAAAGGGAAGCAACCCACTTATGAGAAGTTGGAAGAATTTGCAAGCATTAAAGACAAAGGCTTCCAAGAACCTAAAAAAGTGTTGAGGACAAAGAACAATAGTCAGCCCCCAAGTTCCAAAATGAAGAAGAACAAAGCCAAGAGGACACTAAAGTATAACAGAGTCAAGATGAAACATATTTGGAGCATCAAGCCTAGGAAGAAGCTCCATCTCCATCATTATCTGACAACAAGAAATGTCAAAATGAAATTGTTAGAGTCAAGTTGTAAGCCTAGTTGATACTCAGACCAGCAATCATGTTACTAATGTTAGGCATTTGTATTGTAGACAATCTATTTCTCCATTAAAAAGGAGACTTAGAAATAATGGAAATTAGTTACGGTTAACTCTAACCATTTCAAACCGAATGCCATCATATATATATATATATATATATATATAATTTATCATTGATTAATTGAACGAAGCTTGGCTTTACTTCCCCGTCCTCCAAATATTATGTCCCCTGAGAAATAAGTTTTCATTCTCTGTTTCTAAAATGTTACATCATAAACAATCCTATTCCCACTCTTTACAAGTGGGTCATTCCAGATTCATGACTCGTGATGCGATTAAGAAGCGGTACATGTATGAACATGAAAATGAGAGGAATCGCCTTCAGGGAGGCCACTTGAATCTTCAAACTTTTTATTGTTCAATCGATGCTACTTCCCTTACAACATGAAAGTTAAAAAACTTTAATTTGAAAATAAAAAAATATTTTTAACTTTATAAGAGAGTAACTGAAACTAGCTAATAATAATTATAGATTTTCCTTTAAAACTTTTGTGTTTCTATGTGGAGATATAAGTTTTGTAATAGACAAAATAACACGAAAGGAGGTAAATGTGACACCCAAATCCCTATGATAAAGCTTTTGATTGGAAAATCTTCCCACTTAGGGGGAAGAAGCGGGAAATTTGTAAAATAGTTTAAGCAAACACTAAATGGGGGTTGAACAACGAAGATGTCAAAGAGATGCATGAAAAATTAGAATGGAGGAAGTTTAAGGAAATCGATATAGTGAATGTGAAGAAAATTGGATATGCTATAAAGCACAATTAAGATAGTTACCAAAAGCAATGCATATTTGTTTGATTTGGGATTATTAATAATTGAAGGTTGTTACCATAAGCTATGTGGAGTGGAGTGGTGTGGAGTATCACATGATTTGACTCATGTGTTTATATGATGTATATATTTTCTTATAAGTTTGGTGATGATTTTATTTTAGGTTGATATGATGAGTTGATGCAACATGCATTGTTATTTTTATGCATTGTTATTTTTATGTTTTGGTAATTAGAAATGTAAGCACAATATATATTAAAAAAATATTTATGAATATTATTAAAAATTTACTAATGAATTTTTAAAAAATACTAAAAGTTTACACATACAAAAAATTATTAATATAATCATTTATGAGTAATACAAAACACTATGATGAAGTTATTCGATTTGAATCTTCGCATGCTAGCAGAAGAAGATGAGCAATCCCCTATATCACTCTATCTCTTGGATTGGGATTTTTTGAGAAATTCCTCTATGCCACCTAGTATTAGAGTAGGGTATGAAAGCATACTATCTAAATTCACTTTCATACCATCCTTTATTTTATTTTTATTTTTAATTGTGTATGATTTTTTATTAAGATAATTTTGAAACAATTGCTTCAAACAAATTCACATAGTATCATATATATATTTATTGTATAAGATAAAGATGTTAACTATATTTATGAATGTCCATAAACTGTGGATTAAAATGTGTTGTTGATGAAATAATTTTGTTTCAATTAAAACAATGATTCGCTAATGAACAAGTCATTGTACTATTCAATAATGAGCAAACATAAACATAGTTCATATATATCTATATTTTCATAGACTACATATTTCATTATTGTGTTGTATATATACTTTCATAGACTACATATTTCATTATTGTGTTGTATATGGAATAATTTTCTTTCAACCTAAATAACTCCTCCTTATTAACCCAGCCATTGTACTCTTATCATTTTCAAATGTAAACAAATAGAAATTGTTATGTACATTTATTGTTTTGTAGTATACACTAAGTTGATGTGAGCTCTAACCTAGTAAAATATTTATGTTAAACTTCTTTTCAATTTTTCTTTACATTTAGACTTCTTTTCAATTTTTCTTTACATTTAGATTTGTTATGTACATAATTATTATATTTCAATTTCTTCGCATAATTTATTATGTTTATAATTTTAGAGTTTTTTGTTTTTTGTTTTTTTGTTTTTTGTTTTTTTCGAAGGTGGAAAAACCTATCATAACTTTGTTGTCAATCAAAAGTGAGGACAATCGTCATTGGTTCTATCCATGTATGTGGGTTGACACATCATTGTTATCCAAGAGAAACCATGCCACCTAAAATGACTTTTTGGTGGTTAGCAAGGAGACATACTTATACTTTTGCCAGATGTCTTTAAGTCTTGAACCACTATCTATTTCCTCACATCCAAGAAAAAATAAAATTTTAAATAATCAGAAATAATAACTTCAAAAAATTATTATATACACAATTATTATATTTTTAATTTGTTTCAATTTATTTACCTAATTTAATTTAATATATTATGTTTATAACTTCAAATATATTTAATTTGTTATCATGTTTGTAATTTTAAAACGTTTATGGTTTGTTTGAGGTCATACTCAATATAAATTCGTGACATATAAATTATTTTTATTATTAAGTTTATGGTTTGTTTGAGGTCATGCTCAATATAAATTCGTGACATATAAATTATTTTTATTATTAAGTTTATGGTTTGTTTTAGGTCATACTCAATATAAATTCGTGACATATAAATTATTTTTATTATTGAATTTTATAAAATTATAAGGTTTTAAAGTCATACCTCGAATGTAAATTCAGGACAAAGTTATCTCAATATAAATTCGTGACATATAAATTATTTTTATTATTAAGTTTATGGTTTGTTTTAGGTCATACTCAATATAAATTCGTGACATATAAATTATTTTTATTATTAAATTTATAAATTATAGGGTTTTTTAAAGTCATACTCAGTGTAAATTCGGGACCCAAGATTATTTTTATTATTAAATTTATAAATTATATTGAATAAAGTTTGACATTTGCATTCAATTTTTTTAATATAAATTATATAACTTAAAGTTTAATTTGTCATTTGCATTTATGTTTTTTTAATATAAACTATATGGCCTAGAGTTTGACAATTACATACAGAATTAAATTTATAAATGATATCCAATAAGGTTTGACAGGATTCAATTTTTTTTAATTTGCATTCATGTTTTTTTAATATAAATTATATGATCCCGGAATTTGACAATTACATGCATATTTTTTAATATAAAATATATGCCCTAGAGTTTGACAATTACATACATATATATTTAATTAAACTTTTTAATATAAATTATATATGGCTTAAAGTTTGACAATTACATATAGAATTTTTAATATAAATTATATGACGTAGAGTTTGACAATTATATATAGAAGGGATACGGACGCTCTCATTAAAGATAGGGATGGGTAGGTTAGGTACGAGGGAGGCGGACGCCAGAGTTTGACAATTATATATAGTTTTTTTTAATATAAATGTCATGTCCTAGAGTTTGATAATTATATATATATTAACAGAAATGGTTGATTTGATATTAGCAAAATCGTGCAGCCTAATTAATTAGTACTCTCCATAAAGTTTTCAAAAATGGCTTAAATAAATATATTCTAGTGTAAGTTTAGAACCTTCCTACATAGAATTTTCTTAACTATACTAGTGTGCTTTTCAAAAAAATTGTAAGTGTAACATAATCTCCATAACAACAACAACAAAGTCCCCGAGGTGTAGGACAGTCGGTGACGGAGTGTGTTGTTAAGCCACTTCCTGATGTTAAAGTCACCGGTTTGAAACCTGCGGGGACAAAAAAAATCCAACCATGTTAAGGGTTGGTGTGGCTCAGGCCGGGTGCGATCCCTGGGTGATTTTGACTGCTTAGATGCCCCTGAGTCGCGGTTTCTCAAGCCACAGGTTAATCGCGTAGCCAACAGGTCCCGCACAAATTAACAAACAAAAAAAAAAATAACAACAACAACAAAATAACTCTAAAAAGCATAGAGAAACTAATTTAAAAGAGTTTGATCGGTTATATCCATGATCGACATTTGGCAAAGCAACTATATTGAAACATCATTGTTTTCTGCATTTGATTCCACAGAGATGAGCACTTGATTGTGGGCCATAATTTGAAAACTCATCAACTCTACTACAGATTGTTTAAGAAGTTGGTCTCCCTATCCAATTTTGAGTTACTAGACATTACACTTATGGTAGGATCTTTATTTCTAGAACTGATTGTTCCTTAGCATGCCTTGTTCTGGACCACAAGCTTCTTTGGCTAGTACATTTTATTTCCAATTATGATCTCAGAGTCTCTTATCACAATAATTTCCTTATATTGTTCAGAGTCAATTAGTTTCAATCCCATATATAGAGCCAATGCCTTAGCCTAATTATTTGTTGTTCGTCCTAGCTCCCATGTGAATGTGATTCATCAAGTTCCTTCGAGATCAAAGATAATCCCCCCGCTCGTGTCACCCTTGATTACATACATTTTTTTAAGGGGTTAAAAAAATTAAAAATTTATTTATATGAAATACATTCATTATCATTAATTTTAAAATGAATATACATATTAATTGTTTTTTTATTTTTATTTTTCTTTGGTTTTGGGACTATTAACCTATTTTCTTACATATGAGGAAGATACATTATAAAACGATTAGAAACAATAACTTCAAAGATTTGTTATGCACATAATTATTATGTTTTTAATTTGTTCACATGATTTAATTTAATATATTATGTTTATAACTGCTAATATATTGATAATCATCTACGAATCTAAAGAAAAACTTTGGTTTTGGAGGTGAACGTGATTTTTGGCGGAGGTAGGGATTTTATAGGCTTAGGATTGAAGATTGGAGGGTAGATTATGGAGTAAGAAGTGATTGATTTTTTAGAGGATCCACTAGAGGGCCAACATATTTGGTTCGATCTAGTGGCAAATGTAACACCCATGTTTCCCCCAACTTGTAATTAATCATTAATTAGGGTTACCATGTTGTGGCATGGGAACAGTGTAAATGTATTATTGTTTGAGGTACCAATAACTGATTGTGGGGGTGAAGCCTTGAAAGTACTGGCCATGATATCACTAGAGGAAAGAATGTGAAAACTATAAGAGAGGGTTCATTATATCAAATAACCCCAAATTTCCCTTTGATGAGGATAATAAACCTCCTTCGGATCCCAAGGAGAGAAATCAGTTAATGAAGAAAGGACCAGTGGTTGAATTATCAACCACCCCCATGAATGGAAGCATGGTCTAGTTGCAGAATGTCAACCTGAAGTACCATTGGGTCTAGCAGACCAGGCTGACCTGAGTTTCCTTCTGACAGAAGGAACAGGATAGGAGGGATTTGTGTGCAAGGAACGCGAGGGAATGTAAAGAGGAGAGTGGAGAATGCGAAAAAAAAATCGAGCAGAGGGCCATGAGCTTGATGCGGAGAAAGCATATGATAAACCTTGTCGAGGTCATGACAGAGAGAGAGAGATCTCTGAGAGTATGCAGAGAACGAAACCTGAGCGGAAGGCTGCGAGCTTGATGCTGAGGAAACATCTGATAAACCTCGCAGGAGATGCGAAAGAGAAAGGATCGATGAGAATTGGCATAAATTCCATGGTGATATCATGGCTTGGCACGGGGGTGGCTAGAGCGCTAAGAATGAATGCCTATGAGCCTATGGTTGGGTGGAAGGACAAACACCCATAGTCAGTTAGTTGGCTACCACCTATAATAGATAATTAATCGCATATCTTGTGTATTTAAGTGGTARCTGTGAATTAAAGTTGGATATCCTATGAATGTTGCAAGGATGGATATGTTTGCTTAATGATTTATACTGTACCCCTTCAATTCTGCCTAATTGTGTATTTAAGAAAATAAGAAATTCTCTAGCCTGTACACGTAAATGTCTGAGCCCTGTGGTGGCTCGAGTTAAAATAAATGAACTGTGAATTCATTGACTTTGGGTATAGCCTCATGTGTGCATGCCAATACTCCTATTCGTTCTGAAGGAAGGGATCGGTCAAAGCTCAGGAGAGGTAGTGCATGTGTGCACCGAACCTCTGTGAGGCATGCAGGGATCGAGAACCCCTTTAGTTATAGAGTTGATAGATGAGCACAAGAGGTGCGCGAAGGATTTCTGTAAGCGTTAAGTTCAGGAGAATTAGCGCAAATTACCTAGGTACTTAAGGAGTTGGCAAAGCTCAAGTAGGATAGCAAGATTTAAGTCTCGAAAGGAGAGATCCTTTCGTTTGGAAGACGAATGGATGAGATTAGTTCAAGAGAAGCCAAAGTTCTTCGCGATCGTCGGATCTGGAGAAAGAATGCGGGTGTTATCATTTAGAACCCTTCGGACTTCGCGGGTCCAACGAATCGAGCATATTCGTTGCACAGGAGGTGAAACCCCCCTGAAGTCCCGAAGTTAATCTAGGTCATAGATATGAGGATGCTTGTTAAGAACTAAAGACCGAATAAAAAAGTACCACTATAGATATACAAGAACAATATGAAAAATCTATTTTATTACTATCAAACCCTTGAGGTAGGGCAACACCGTACAATGGATCATGTTATGGAAGGGATCCTCTCATGTTCACTTGCCTCTTCGAGGGGGCATCCTCCTATTGAGCTATCGCTCCAAATACAATTCTCTTAATGTCTCATTACATTAATTGAACCCCATTATATAATGCTACCATCACCTAAGAACATTCTAGAGGAGGAATCTTCTAGAAGTAGAACCTTCTAAGAAGTCCTCTTACATTTATTATATCTAATTACCCATTTATTATATCTAACTACCATAGTGGGCCTTATTTA
>SNQJ01S0173960.1:6395-17954 GCA_010110895.2 Picea sitchensis | reverse complement strand
CTGTGGCTGAGCACAAGGTGAGCATGTGAAATCCCAAAGTGTTGGGTGCATCATCATGTGAACATAATTGAAGATGATTTATTAGCTTCCTCTGAGCATCAGAGTTGACGAGAAACTCCAGATGACTCTCCTGTGTGAGGTAGTGGGAAAGAAGATCTGTAGATTGGATGTGCTTGTGGACGAGCACATGTGAATGTGTGAAGAAGTGGTTCTTCAGTGTAATGCAGTGAGCCAAATATATGGACATCCCTATGGATGTGCCCCTAGTGGATGAGCACTAGTGGGTGTATCAGATCCCTTGCTATATTGTTCAAGAGTCATACCTTCCTGTAACCCTAATTGTAATGTAAAGGGTACAGGTTGGCCGCACCTTAATGTGATTAGTAATAAAGGTAAAAGATAATTAATATGGTTAATATTAATTATAAAGTGACTTAGGTAGGTCGACCCTGTTGTGCCAATAGACACTTCTATTGATAGGACAAGTCTAATATAAGTAAAGGAATATTCCCCATTGTAGAATCATATCCTACACACAAGTTTGGAAATTTCATCAAGTACATTCTCTTGGGAAAAGTGTGCACCTCTCTTGGGCGCTAGACTTCTAGGGTTTGAACACTCTCTTGTGTGCTAAGTTTTATTGGTGGTGAAGGTATTTCTCTTGAAGATTATAGAAAAGGATTTGGTTGGGTTTTCTTCCCTTGTTGAGAAGGGTTTCCCAAGATACTTCTTGTGTTCTTGTGCATGTTGTTTCTTCTTGTGATCTTGGATGTTGCAACATAATTTTTTATGGTTAAGACATATGAAAAATTGAAATGAACTACATTCTTAACTTAGCTTATTGAAAAATCAACAAAAGTATGGTGTCACTTTTTGAAATTGTTTGGATAGGTTGAAGTATAAAACAAATTTAATAAGTCTTGAGTCAAGTCTCCAAAGGTATTATTGGCCAAGTATCAAATGCAATGGGAGATCCAATCATGTGGAGATAAGGAACATGGAGTCGTCATGTTATAGGTTGTTCAAGTAGGTAGAAGGTATGATGTGACCAAGCCCACATCCATATCAACACACCCCAACCACCCACCCCCACCACCACCACACCCCAAACCCCACCCTATATTTAAGATGACATCATCATGTGAGAGAAAGGATGTGGGAGATCTAGGAAGGTGCATTTACCAATATAGAACTTTGCACTCTGTAGAACCCATATTTCATAATATTTGTTAACGAACGAAAAGGGAAAGGAAGGGAAAAGGCCTAATGGGTAAAACACCTCAAAATATACAATAAATTCCTATTTCCATGTCGTTGAATTCACATTAGAAATGACATCAACATACATGTGTGGACGCTAACCAAAGGCTTTTTGCCAAAATTCAAAGAATAATTTAAAACTATCGATAAAGGACAATAATGAACTAGCAAGGAATCAAACTACCTGTAATTTAATCTTGAACATAAAAGGCATAAAAGGAAGAAGTTGAGACATTGAGAATATTCTTTGATCATACAATCACAAGCAAGCCAAAACAAGGGAAACATGTAAAGGAAACCAACATTGAGTTCAAGGGTCCATAAGTAGAGAGAAAAGCCTACAGGGGTATTTTGAGGCCATTTTACAAGAAATCAAAAGACTAACTTCAAAGTTCTAGTAGTCGATTTATTTCTTGCCAAGAGTAAGAGAGGTCATTTATTTAATTAAATTGGTTTCCTTCACTATATAATATTTTATGTATGCCATCGATATTCTATTTTATTATTTGTTTTCATTGAGTAGGTATAAAATATTTCAAACACATAATTAAACATAGTAATAATTTTCCACGGCTGGGGCATCTGATGTGGAATTTATATAGGAGCCCAAGAGGAACCTGCATGCAATCCCACCTAGGATCCTTCACATGTGGATTCATTGAAGGTATGGGAGGGAAACCTCTAACCTCATATCCAAACCATTTTGTCCCATACAGTGTAGAAGACCTCAGATGATGACAAAACCATAATAATGCAACATCATGAATTTAGAAGGGAATATGGTTTTTATGGATAGGAAGGGTTCTACAACGAATGTGAAGTGAAGTTTGTTAGAATCGGGGAATATAAATATCTGGCATATACTCTCCAGTTGTAAGTCCTGAGAAAATCTAATAAAATTTCCCTCAATTTCACTACTCTGGTTCATTTGGTTGTCCTTATCTTTGGTTATACTAGGTTCCCGGAGTAGCGAAGCCATGATGAGGGTAGAGTTGTGTATATTGGTTCCCAACGCTCAATTACTAGTCATTTCCTCCACCAAAGCCTATTCTTTCCTATCATTGGCTCATTCTATTACTCACAACTCCAACCCTCCCTCTGAAACCTCTGACTACTATGATTTATTAACTATGAAGATAATTGATCAAGGTGACTGGCCTGAATCTAGCAGGCAAGGCCTAGCCTACATCTCCATACTCAGTGCCAAAAAATATCCCTCTCGAAAAATATCCCAACTAATGAACCAAGCTCAAGTGAATTCCATGAGAACCACAAAGAATTTAAGAATCAAGAATGATGTAGCATCCTTGGAGAAGAATATCAATCAAAAGAAAATTTAAGGACTGGGTGCCATATACCCGGTTTTCTAGTTCCAAGGATACCAAGGTATTTAATCTCATTCAGATGTACTAAATTAACAAGGGCTCCATTACCTAGGTGGTGGAAGAGAGAGGATAACAATAGCAGGCCATTTTGCATAAATTGGAACTTCAAGACAACAAATTCGAGGTGGTTTACAAGGAAATATTTGTTATAGATATCATTGTTTTAGATCCCATGGATTCCTAAGACATTTCTTTAGTAGGAGCTAGCCAAGATCAAGATTCTGAGGGCACACCATCCAATCCCATCAAGCTATATGAGGATCTATAATACCTTATGGACACATAACACTAGTAGTACCCTATAATGGCTCCATAAGGTTGGATTTTATGTCTTTTTCTGAAATGATTACAAGGAACAACATTTCTCTTTCTAGATTTATGCTATATGTTCTCTTTTATGATTTTAATAATATAAGTCAATATAATATAGGTAGATATTGAATATGAAATGCTCTCAACATCATTTTGAATCAAACTTAATGTCTTTTTTGAATTGTTGTGAACCTAGTTTCCCAAGTTACAGGTCACAAGCAATATTGTATATATACTTTACTGTAACATATTAATACAAAGCTAACTAGTTTTTTTTCAATATATTGATACACACTAATTGATATTGACCTCTAGAAACTCTATAGAAATATCTATATCCACATCTTATTGGACATAACCCATCTACAAGTAAACATATGGGTTGTGTCACCTTGAAATCAATATACCCAATTTTTCTTTCACATTACGCAAATAAACAATCATGGAAGTATCAAATGGAAATCAGATCTAAACCAAGTATATTGAAATAATAATTGTAAAATTAAAAACAAGTAAATTGAGAAGTTGCTTTAATAATAATAATAATTTGGTTATGCAACTATCAAATGGAAACGAGATCTATTTTGAGTGTATATATATATATATATATAAGAAGAGATAAGAAGAGAGAAAATAGTCCCTTACCTTCCACCCACACTGTTAGTGTAATTTCTTCCCGTAAAATCCACCTTGTCTGTTGGTGTAGAGATGCCTACTTGTTGGTTTGTTTGTTGTTCAAGAAGAAAGAAGAAGTGAAAGTAAAGCAATAGGTCGTAGAGAAAGAAAGAGAGAAAGAGAAGGGCCTTGGTTGGCCTCTATTCTAAGACTATATATAGAGTAGTCACCACAATGTAGAGTGGAGGTGTGAGAAAATAACACATTCAACTTCATTCCAATGAAACCTGACAAATGATCAATATCATTGGTAGTAGAAGTTTCAACATCATTACAGTGAGACCCGATGGATGAGAAAGGAGACATATGTTTCACTAAAAGTGAACAAGAAGCACATCCACTTCCCCACTTCTCAACAAAAAGAAACTTGACGGTGTAGACATGTTGGAATTTTAGGTTTTTAGGTTTTAGATACATCTTGAGGTGAGTTTGGAAGTGTCTGTAGCTAGGGGTTTTTCTGCTAATCACCGTATCTATGGGCCTATAGCTGCCTCCCTAGAAGAACCAATGATCAAAGACACCATTCACATGCTATCAGAATCAAAGAGTAAGAGGAAAACCCGAGTAAAAAGTATTTGGTATGAGGTTTTTTCCTTACTCTTCGGTTTGTGCAGTATGGATTGAAGTGCCTCGATATTGGATGCAAAGGCTTTGTTCGCCATCTTTATCTCAAGTTATCAATGTCCTCAGAGCCATTAGCATATCAATTGGTTCTAATAATGGATTGAGGATGAGATGAAAGAGAATGGGGATATGGTTTCTCTACAAATCTGTCTATATGGAATATGAGCATCAATTGGTTGATTACTCTTAAGACATGGTCTCAGAAGAAGACATTTTCATCTCCTAAGGGTCTCATGATGTCAAGATCTCTAGGGCCATGGGGGTTCGATGCTTGAACACTTTACACTTACCAAAACCTTGTATAAGGGGGGTGTTTTCAAAGTAATAATATGTCTGTGCCCCACGTGAACCATGTCCTATAGGTGGAGTCTAGTTGGCAAGAATTGGGTCCTTCAGGTTCATTCCCCGATGGCCACATCAAAGGTGTTTAGATGATTAGGTGACTGTAGTCAATATGATTGTGAGAAGTATAATGGGGATGCCAGTGGACTCAAGGTGTGGGTGTAGTCAAAACTATCTAGTCTTAAGAATGAGCAAGTTATATGTGGAGTTGTGTTAGATCCTAATGATCCATGGTTAGGGTTCATCGGTACAAATTTGCAGTTGCAAGATATACAAGGTGATGGGGTTTTTCATGTAAGACTAGATCGATGAGGGAAGAAGAAGTGGAACATGATTAAATCATGCGGAGGTGGTATTTATCTAGTTGTAGGTGGATATATTCATGTGTAACAAATTGGATTGTTAGTAGGAAAGACTTTGGTGGGAAAATTCCTCGATCATATAGTTTCCCTGACGCATTTGAACAAATGGATTTAGTGGGAGTGGGTTCTCATTAGAGGAATTTTGAGGTAAAAAATTAGCCTCAAAACGAAAAAGGTACTATCAAAATCAACTTTAAAAGAAACAATAGGATTCAAGATGATGATATTAATCATAAGGGTCAATATTTTTGGAGGGAAAGAAGGAAAATTAATTTTTTAACCATATTTTTGACTCATCTCCTTATAGGTTTACTCAAATTTAAATTTTAGGAAATCATTGGATTAATTTATGCATATAATGAGTACCCACTATGCATACTTTTGATAGACCCACAATGAGATAAACTAGAAATACATGAAAAAAATGTGTAGAAACACATTTTTTCATGTATTTCTAGTTTATCTCATTGTGGGTCTATCAAAAGTATGTAGAATGGGTACTCATTGGAAAACGAATTTAATTATACATCCAATGAGTTCCTACAATTGAAATTTGAATAAAACCTATAAGGAGATAAGTCAAAAATTAATTAAAAAATGTAGTTTTCTTTCTTATCTTTTGAAAATTCATCTCTTTTTTATTATTTTAACTATTATTTTATCATTTTCTTTAGGAAGCCCATTTTAGATCTCAAATTTCCCCTAATGTATTATGGGGTATGGCTCCATATTTCATTTTCTCGCAAAAGGATAGCTTAGGTTTATTTTCAGGTGTGATGAGAATTCTCTAAAAATTATAAAAGGTAATTGGTTTCTGGATATGGATTACCTATCCATAAAACCTTGTTATCCTTGCTTCAATGCAAATGAGGAATGATCTACTAGTACTTTGGTATCAGTAAAATTATCGATTTTTCGTTTAGAGATGTGGTCTAAGCATGCTTTGCGGGCTATTGGTGACACCTTGAGTAAGTTCATTATGTTGAATGATAGTTACAAATCATGTAATGGTCGATATATTGCATAAATCCTGGTAGGAATTGATGTTAGTCAGTTCTTGTTTGAATCAATGGAGTTGGTGGTTAGTGATAAATCATACACCCAAACCTTGGATTATGTGAATTTCCCTTTTCATTGTGTGACATGCCACCAATATCGACACGTTCTACATGACCGTGAAAAGTCTTTTACATGATGTTATTGGGAAAAAAAGAGGATAATTATGGAAGGGGGAAGGATTAGGTTGTACTTCTAGAAGATGTTCCTCACATTTATATTGAGTTGGAAGGCCATGTTGGGGGTCCAATTATGGTGGATCGATGAATGCCTGATGGTGATAAGGAGGTGATTTCGATGGATATGGGCTTGATGGTTGGTGGAATTTCTATTCCCTTAATTTTTTGTTTTCAATAATTGGAAGGCATTAGAGAGGAAGGCTCAATGTGCATGAGTATTTTCGAGTTCTTTCCTTCTCAATTGAAAAAGTTGGATATGCTCTGGAGTTTGGGCACACACCCTCTGAGTAATTCTACATTAGTTTCTTCCTCATTGTTTGATAAGAAGTCTGGTGATCATTTGGTGTTGAAGGAGGGTTGTATTATTTGTTGTCATGATGAATTTGAGGGGGTAAGGGTCACTTTTTCAGAGTCTGACGAGATAGAAGTTGGACTGATAAGAGGGGAGGGTTTTCTGTTAACCTATCCCGTGAATCATACCATTCATTTGATAGGGGGGATAACCCTATTGATAGGCTCATTCCTAGACTTCATTCTCCTCGAAAATTAAGAGGTGGCCATTACCATCTCAGACCTGATATTGCCTCTCATGCCTTTTTGTTTTTTGGGGGGTTGTGATTGGATATTTTAAAGAAGCTCGGGGGTCAAAAGTATTCCAGAAAATATAATATAAAGCATGCACAAAGGACAACAATTAAAGAAGTTAATCAAGGTAGGTAGAGACTTATTACTAGTTTTCTTAGAGAAGGGATAACTTATGGTGGGGTTAAACTATGTTGTTCATATCCATTAAAAATTGTGGCTTAGGGGGTTAGGCCAAAAAATTGGCCCTCAAACTATTGGTGGACTTAAATAATACTGAGGTGATTTTTATTCAGGAATCCATGGGAAATGGGATACTATAGTTAGGGATTTGAAGAAGTCCTTTGTTGGATGGGAATTATTGGCTCTAGATGCTGAAGAATTTTCTGGTGGCCTCATTACTGGTTAGAGTCAGAACATTTTATTAATTAACTACTTTGTTGTGTGTTCAGGTTTTATATTGTTATAGAAAGATTTGCCTCACCCCATGCAACTTTCTCAGAAAGACTTTTCCATTTCCCTATGCATACTTGAAGTCCCTTTTTGCAATTCCCCAGAGCTAAAAATAATATTTTTCCACATATACGCACCCTAACAACTATACATCATGTGTATATGCAGGTTGCACCATTACAACTCGTGTACATAGGGTTTTGTGCCCAAAATTAAAAAAATGGTGTCGGGTTTCCATGTCACGTCATGAGATCCATGATCCTTGACCTTCCATATACTGGAATTTTCCACCTCAGCCCTTTAGTTCCATTTGAAGGCTATAAATGGGCCATATCCAAGCTCCGGAAGAAGGAGAAGAATTCAAATTTTGAGAGAAAAGTTACTTTGGAGAAATTATTCACTTCATATTGAGTCTACATCCCTTTGTCCTTTAAAGTATTGACACATTGTTCATCCCCCAAGCTCTTCCCTCTTTGATGGATAACCTCATTGTCTCTCTTATACGAGCTTGCCTTTGGTGGATGATTAAAGTGGTGGAGGCCCAGCTGTAAGGGACTTAGTTTCTCGGTTCCGAGATGTTCCGACAGAGAATTTTGTCATTCATACACTTCTGTTGTTCATATTCTAATAGAAATACTCTTTTCTTGTCTAATTTACGTCTTGCAAATATTTGAATTATTATTCAATGGGCATATTTGTTATGAATATTAATGGATTATGTTATTACATGTGCTAAATTTATATATTATCACCACATGTTTGCGTATATTGGTCGTTGAGGACAATTTGCAGGTATAAATCTTAGGGTCACGTGCTCAACGATGGTCTTCATCGAACGTTCGGATGAGGTAGGCTCTTTCTTTTTTCTTATTAGAATTTACATTTATATAGCATACTTGGAATTAGAGTCGATTTCTGTAGTTATTTCCGTCTGTTGTGGTTTACCCCTTGCCATAGAGTGATTTTCCTCGTAACATAATGGGTGACCATACTGGGGATTGAATCTTCTATTTCGGGGTTTGGAGTTTTTTTCTCCTTATATTGCTCTCGATTAGCTTGAGTTTTCATGTCGTCTGATTGATTGACAACCTATTTTCATTTTGAATCTGAGTTTCTTGGCCTTATCCTTAACATGACAGTTTTTCAATACACATGCACAAATGTTTCCTTGACAGACGCGTACATACGCGAGCTGTCATTATATAGGATGTGTGCATACATGGATTTTTCCTAAACAATCACGTACATCAAAATTTTCTTCTTGATTACTGAGTTTGGTGTTTGTTGGGTGAGTTTTGATGGTTGATGGTTGCTGAGCCTTCTTGGGTCTCTGTCATAACTGTTGAGTGACTGCAGAGTGATAGGAAACCTTTCTTTGGTTGAAATTTTGTGCAATTTTTCTTTCTCATCAGCTTTTTCATTGGTTGTCCTTGCATCTTGGGCTGGGTGTTTCCTTCTTGATATCTTGCTTGGTTTGTCTGTTTCTACTTACAATAGGGTCTATATATTGAGTTGTGGTTCAGTCCTTGAATTTTTATTCCTTTATATTGAAAATACAAAAAAAATATACATTTTTCATTATGACATTTGATCTTATGGGTTCTTATTATTGATCTTGATACATGTATSGAAAGATTACATCTTATTTAAAATTGTAGAGTTGAATTAAAAGTTACATTTTGAAAATCTTATCATTTTTTGAGAATTGAAGTTAGCACTTTGCATTATATTCATATTGATTTATTTTACCTGCTGAGTCATAACATTATCAGTTTCACGACCACATCTTTTGAGTAAACAAACCCRCTAAAAGTAATGCTGATAAATTTAAAATTGATTAGAAACGTTTTTACTTTTCAAGGTACACAAACTAACTTAAGATATAGAGCCTTGGAATAGGATTTTGTGAGTAAACTTCTCCAAGGCTATTAAAATCAACATATATGTCTAAGTAAGGGAGTGGTTAAATCCATTGTATAATTGGTGACGTCGGGAGGCTCTAATCACACCGGAGTTAAGAACGAGGTTGCGTGAAGTTGGTTGTAGATATTTCACTCTAATACCTTCTTAGCGTCAGAGATATTTCTAGGGATCTATTCGTATCTGGGGGTCTTGCTAGTACATTTACCTCTACGAGAGGAGATGCTTTCAAGATTTCAGGCTTTGTTACCCTGCCCATATGGTGGAACTGACTTACGACTGTTCACCTGTGCATTGGTTGTATCATGGTGTCTTTAGTGGGTTGACATAGGTAGCCACATTGGTTACTTGCATGGGTTATTTTGCAGGTACCCTGAGTCAAATAAGGGTCGGATGTCACATAGCCTTTATGGAAGATTACCTCTTTGGGGGAATATGACTGATTACATTATTAAGCCCACAAAGGCCCTTATAACTGATTCTAATACCTCCGATATTTTGAAGGGATTCTTAGGCCCTTCTTGGGTGAGGCATACCTACTTTAGTGAGGGAGGCCTCTTTTCAGCTACTATATCTTGTTTCTGTGCATTTGGATTATTTTATTTACTTTGGTGTGCTCTCTGATTGTTAGTTGGCCTTAGTATTTTGTATTGCATCATGAGTTTTCATTGCTATGTTTAGTGGAGCCCCCGTGTGATCTGAATGGATCTAGGGAACATCAAAGAAGTTTTAGAAGTGTCCCAGAATGCATATAAGCAAACCAGGAGGCTCAAATGACTTCAATAGACAGAAAAGGGAAAAAAATAAGTTTCCCAAAACTCAAATAAAAAGGCATGATCACGAAGAGTACATCTCAAGATTTCCAACAGTGCAAACGGCCCGTCAAACGGAGTTACGGAATGAAATATATAAGCGGTCAAAGTTCTGGTCAAACCAACCCAGTCAACAGGGATGAGTCAACATTCGTATTGCTGATGTCAGCATCCGTACAACTTATGTGGCAAGAACAAAGAGTGACACATGTCATGATGATGTCATCATGCCACGTGGTAGCACCAGAAGTTTCCATGTGTCGCTCATATTTGAGCTTTTCAGGGTGCCACGTGAACTAGTGAAAAAGTGCCACGTGGCACCCCAGGTGACGCCATGTGGTACCACCCAGAAGATGCCACATGTCCAGGATGATGTGGAGGTCTGGTACAAATGTGACATCATCATCTAGGTGGACAAATCAGAGGCTTCCACATGGCCCAATGGGAACGTGCCATGTGGCACCCTTGAAATGCTCAATGAGGGCCCGTGAAAAAAAAAATATTTTAAACAGAACTCCGCCATATATGGAAGAAGTTTTGTTATGTATAGAAAATTCACCATTTATCCATCCTCTAACCGTGTGCCATAAATAACAACAGTTCTGTCATTTTAGTGGCATCTCCACTATATTTAGCAGATTCTGCTACCAAAGCCTCCGCCAGATTTAGCAGATCACGCCAAAAGGAGGAGTCTGTGGGATTCGACCCCAAAACCTCCCCAAGAACCAACACCTAAAATTAGCTCCGCTAACCGCCATGCCAACCACCTTAGTTATTACTTAACCGCCCAAAAATGGTATAATAAAGGGGTCCAAGGTAGAGTTAGATAGAGTAGACACATCAACGCACAAAGCACTGAGCACGTCCGTACGACCTATATGAAATCCATACAGATTGTATGGATTTTGGCACACAAACTGAGGCGAGGGTGCCTCATGGGTCTAGAAAGTGCCTGACTCAGATCGAGGTGTGGAGATAGTCATTTTTAAGTAAAATGACACCACAAACTTAGTGGTGGTGTTAGTTTCCTGATCTGAGCAAAACTTCAGCAGCTTAATTCTAGAATGAGTCATTTATTGCAGATGCAGTGGCATGGTAACTGAGGCAAAGGTGTCTCTTGGGCTTGAAAGTGTCTGACTCAGACGAAGATGATTTGACAGTCATTTTTAGGTAATTCGGCGACGCGAATTCAATGACGAGGTATGTTTTTGTAGCAGAGCTTTAAATCAACATGCTAAGCTATGAAGAATCCAATGTAAGCATGTGTTTTTTATTATGTTGTTTTGTCATTAACTGTTGCAGCATAGCATGCGTGTTATAGGTCTAAAGGAGCAGAGAAAGGCTGCATCAAGGCAACAAGATCAACGTATTCCTTCTATCTATTTGTTTCTTATCTTCTTTCACATCAAATCAATCAGTTATATGTGACAAAGAAATTGTGGCACTTGCATGACAAGTGGCCAATGAAGTAGTTATGATTCTCATGGTTTCAAGATCTTTTGTATGGTTTGCATATTTATGCTTGGATCCGAGCAAAAGATCTAAGGCTTTTGATGGATCCATGTTGATGGGGGTCATATTTTATTATTCATCTTTT
>SNQJ01S0173959.1:0-16403 GCA_010110895.2 Picea sitchensis | reverse complement strand
GCCCTTCAAAGACGAGGTATTGTGTGATGTTGCTCCTCTCGAAGTTTGTGATGTTCTTTTGGGCCAACCTTATTTATGGAAACCTCATGTTGTATATGAGTTTAGGTCTCGTAGTGTTATTATTACTTTGAACAGGAAATTGTATAGGATACCTGAGGTTGTCCCACCTAGTGTTATTTCCCTGATCTCTGCTAAGCAATGTAGGAAGGTCATCTCTCAGACGGAGAATTTTTCCTTCTTCATGATTCGCTCTCAGAATGAGCGAAAGATTACAACCACATCCAGGGTCTTTGCGACCGACCTCTCCACACAGCAGAAGCAAGTAGATAAGGCCGTGGAAGAATACTCGGATATATTCTCCTCACCTATCGGGGTACCTCTGCACTTCTAGGTCAAGCACCCCATCGATCTGACCCTTGGCACACCACTTCCCAATGGGCCAGTCTATCACCACTCTCTGTTAGAGAATGAGGAGATCAAGCGGCATATCCAAGAACTACTCCACAAGGGGCACATCCGTCCCAACTCATCACCTTGCAGGAGCCCAATCATGTTGGTACATAAGAAAGATGGAACCTAGTGACTCTGCATTGATTACCGGGCTTTGAATAAAATCACAGTCAGAAATTGGTACCCGATTCCCCGATTCGACGACCTCCTTGATCAACTCACGGGGGCCAAAACTTCATTAAGATTGATCTGAAGTCTGGCTACCACCAGGTCTCGATAGAATAAACAGATGTTGGTCATGCCCTTTGGTTTGACAAATGCTCCAGACACTTTCATGAGGATGATGGACGATATCCTGTGACCATTCACCAATACTTTTGTAGTGGTGTATCTGGATGACATTCTCATTTACAACAAGACTTGGGTTGAACACTTGCAGCATATTCAGCAGGTTCTGCACACCCTGCGGCAGCACAAGCTATACGCCAACTTGGAAAAATGCTCCTTCGACATGGACAAGGTCCATTACCTGGGCTACATCATTGATCAACATGGTGTACATGTGGATCCAACCAAGATCCAATTCATCTGTGATTGGCCAGCCCCAACCACACTCACTGATCTTCAAAGCTTCTTGGGCCTTGCCAATTTCTACCACAGGTTTGTGTTGGGATTCTCCCATTTTTCATGGGCCCTCAGCCAAATAACCAAGGGTGGTGGTAAGGCAAAATTTGCGTGGGGCCAGTCCCAACAACAAGCGTTTGATGATTTGAAGTAGTGCTTGTGCTCAGCCCCAGTATTTTCACTACCAGACCTGGAACAACCCTTTGAGATTGAGACAGATGCTTCAGACTATGCTGTGGGTGTCGTTCTCACTCAGCATGACCACCCCGTGGCCTATCATAGTGAGACACTATCAGATGATGTCCATAAGTACCCTACTTACGAAAAAGAAATGTACTCCATTGTGCAAGCCTGCCACCAGTGGAGACATTACATTCTTGGGAAGGAGACAATCATCCACACTAATCATAAGCCACTGCAGTTCATGCAGACACAAGGAAAATCGCAGAATAACAGCCATCAAAAGTGGTCCACATACTTGCAGCAATTCCACCTCAACATCAAGTATAAAACATGAAGCACCAACCACGTCATTGATTGCCTCAATAGACCACCAGTCGCGACACTCACCACAGTGCTAGACTCTTGCAGCCATGAGACCTCTGGATGGCCCCAACTTTATGAGACAGACCCAGACTTCACCACCACCTACCAAATGTTGGGTGCAAAGGCAGTTGTCAATAATTTCCATCTTCAAGATGGGTTGTTGCATCGTTTGGGCCATATTTGTGTTCCATCAAGCGAGCGAGCGAAGATGATCTGGGAAGCCCACTACAGTCGGGTGGTAGGACACATCGACGTCGAAAAGAAAGTGGCAATGCTACACAAAAATTTCTACTGGCCGAAACTTCGACAGGAGGTCAGCAAGTATATCAGGTCTTGCATTGCCCGTGTTATTGCCAAACCGACCACTAAGAAACAGGGCCTGTACACCCCTCTTCCTACTCCTAACAGGCCATGGGAATCCATATCAATGGACTACATGTCGGGCCTCCCATCCACCAAGCGGGGAAATGACCATGTTTTTGTGGTTGTGGATCGCTTTTCTAAGATGGCGATTATGGTTTCCTGCAAGAAGAGAATCACAATAGAAGCCACTGCCAAGTTCTTCCTTGAATGAGTCTGGGTAAATTTTGGAATCCCACAAACCATTGTCTTATATTGGGACAATCGATTTCTCAGGACATTTTGGTCGAGCCTCTGGTCCTCGCTGGGCACCAAGCTCACCAAATCCATGACCTTCCACCCCCAGACAGATGGCCAAACAGAGGTCGTAAATAGAATGATCGTGCATATCCTATGCATTTATAATTCCAAGCACCCTCGCACATGGGATGAGAGTCTTCCCTATGTCCAACATAGCTACAACAGAGTGATGCATCGCTCAACCGACCACAACCCCTTTCAAGTGGGGTTGGGATTCCAACCATTGGATCCCATAGATGTTGCACTTCCCCTTGCGGTCACCTCGACCGACTCCTCTCCTACTCCAAATGAGGCTGACAAAGCCACCCGGTTCATTGAGAGGATCCAGCACATCTGCCAATAGGTTCAGGATATCCTACAGAAGTCCAATGACAAGTACAAGTAGTGTCATGATGAACATCAGGTGCCACATAAGCTTCAGGTGGGTGACAAAGTTTGGTTGCACTTGCAGAAAGAACGCCTTACAGGACCCCATCAAAATCTTTTCCCACTCCATTATGGGTCATACACCATCACCAAGGCTGTGGGGGATAATGCTTTTGAGATCAACATTCCTCCTTTCCTTGGCCTGCACCCAGTGTTCAGCGTGGACCTCCTTCGGCCTTATTTCCCAGCATTATTGGACACCTCAGACGTAGCAGAACAACTGACACCAACAGAGCTCAACCCCGACTGCATACAACAGGCATCCAGTGATCAAATTGTGGAAACACAGATCAAGGGCACTTGACAACAAAGGATCCATCTTTATCGAGTCGTCAAAGCAGGGCAACTCCTGCACCAAGGCAAGTGGCTCACCTAGGGCCAAATTCAACAGAAATTTCCTCATCTGATGGGGGAACTCAACGCAATGGAGACCATTGCTTCCTAAGGAGGGAGGATTGATCCAGGTGGATATTGGTGGCCACCCACCTTTTCTAGCTGGCTCGAAACAAATTTCTGACAATTTTGGTATTTTACTATTTTTAGTAGTTTTTCAAGTCTTGAACTTCCGGAGCCATTTTGAGGCCCTAAACAACGTTTTTTTGGGTATGTTGTGTTGCAAAATTTCATAATGAAATTTTGTACAACTGTTTTAATCCTCGGATAGATCTTTCCAATGGGATATCGTACGCCTAAAACGGAGATAGTATGCAAAAGTTACGACCCCGAGAAGTTGATGTACTGACTTACCCAAACGGGGCCCACATGACTTTTGGTGCTTCATCTCCTAGGGCTAGGTTTTTGGATGTTTAGGGTTTTTGAAACTCTTGTTTATTGTAAAATCCCTTCAGAGGTTCATTGTAATAATTTTCTTATGAATGAGCGCATCCATCACATCTCTTCTCAGAGATAAGCCGCCACCATTCCAACAAGCTTGTTTTTCACTGCATTTTATAGTTTCAGCTTATTTCCTTATTGAATAGAAAACCAATTTTAATGTATCTCTGTTATTCTATGTTAAGCATATGTTAATAATCTATAGTCATTTCATTCTACTCATAAAATACAGATCATTCATTTCTATCTACCCAGAGGTTGTAATTGATCTTTCCTTCTGCCTTCGCCAGAGCCTTCTTCGAGAGGTAATCTTCTTCCATATTTAGCTCCATGGATACATGGGTGAAATAGATCTCTTTAAAAGAATTCTTGAGACTTTTAATTCTGTCCATCCATCCCATCAAAGAACAAATCTATAAACTTCCTTTATCCTTCAACCATTCTATAATAATCTTCGAATCTCCAATTACCTACAAAACTTCTATATTTAATCTCATAGCTAGGATTAGAGTCACCCATGCTCCAAGTAATTCTTCTCTAGTATTTGTCCCACAACCACATTTGAAATTCCACTTGATGATTGTATTTTCACTAGTCTTTATCAACCCCCCCGCACCACATCTATGGTCACTTAAATCCACTGCTCCATCGAACCAACTCACTATAGGGGATATGAGGCACGGATTCTAGAGTAAGCGAGGGAGAGCCTTCTTCAAAGTTGGCCCAGATGGAAGATTTACTTTGACTTTACATACAACAAAAAAAATGGAAGGTTTGGTTCCTTCGAAGATTACTTTGTTCCGCTCCAACCAGGCGAACCAACAAAGAATGGAGGGTAGCGTTATGTATACCACCTCCTTTTTTACCCAATTTTCAAAACAATCACTTAATGTTCCACCATCCCAAACAACCAAGTAGTTAAGATGATTTTTATTCTCACCCGGACTTCCCGACAGAAGCTGCAAGACACAAATAAGTGATACGCAGACTCTACATCTTTGGAGCACAGGTGACAACGATTTGGACCTTGCCAACCCTTTTTTTGCAAAGTATCCCATGTTAGGATTTTGTTCGCACTTGATAACCAGATAAATAATTTTATCTTTTGCGCCATATCACACTTCCACAAGTGTCTTTTCCAACCCCTTATAGTATTCAACCATTTCTTTTTTACGAGAGCCATATATAAATTTTTAACATTCAGACAACCGAATCTGTCTCCCCCAATTGATAGGAGCGTATCATCGTGGTCCTGCAATTGTACACCCACTCCACTCAGTGCCCTACTATATGTATCCCATTCTACTGCTAGATTCCCCCTCAGTCCCATCTCCTCGTTGGTTTTCCAGTGTTCCGAGAGCACTCCTCGTCTCCTTCCTCCCAAGGCTTCATATAGATAGACCACATTGTTTCTTTTCAATTCATCTAAAAAGTGGCCAGATAAGAAGGATGAACACCCCAGGTCTAGTATATTTTCCAACCCAATAAAGATCAAGTGTCTTGAACCCGGCTGCCAGCTCAGCCAGTGGGTTATCAAGTGCAATGACTTCAATATATTCTTCCAAGTCTGGGAAGTCGTCGATGTTGTGGCTGGAACCGATCTAAGCTAGGTGACTACAAAAATGTGCTGAATGTATTTGTTATTAATCACCTTATGACAAACTCCATCTTTCATCAGGACTCGCCACAAGGAGTTTGTCGCCAAGGCATTATTGAAAAGATAAATATTTCTTATCCCCCGGCCTCCCAAAGGCTTTGGTTTTGCAGTGACTTCCCAGCTACAAAGATGATAATGATTTTTCCCCTCATTGCTCGATCAAATAAAATTGAACATAAGTTTCCTTATTTTTTCTAGAATGGAGGCTAGAATGGCTGCTAGAGCCATCCATTACATAGGTTTTCCTTCTAGAACTGATTTAACTAGTGTGAAACGCCCCCCCAGTGTTAACCATATGTTACACCAAATCCCAATCCTATATTCAATATTTGATAAGAGCCATCTCCAATCAATCGATTTATAAGCATCTGACTTTAAGAAATATCCAAGGTAATAGAATCCTTTGTTGAGTTCCTCAAAACTGTGTGGAAAAATTTCTTTTAATAATTCTGATGTCTCACCTTGGACTCCAACAAAATAAAAGATAGATTTTGACCAATTTATAATTAGTCCAGAGGCTCTACAGAAAGTCGATAAAATGTTTTTAATCTCTGTCCACTCATCGGGTCAATCTTTTGACATTATTAACACGTCATCCAAAAAGAACAAATGTAGAATCTTGACTAACCTGGAGACCTTTGTTAGAATATAATGGATGTGCTCATTTTACCATAGATAATATCACTATTGTCACCCAACCATAGGCCGAAGACACCGTCTGAGCACCTTAACCTTGACAGATAATCATTCTAGAAGCAAACCCTAGGCTAGATAGCCAAACAAAGGGTGGTGCACTTTTCTCCAAGGATAGTGCACCAAACAAGAGTTGATCAGATAGTCCAAACCATATCCAAGAGATAGTCCAAGCCGAAACATAATCTGCTAGCTACACCAACTACAATGATAGCTCTCCTCCAAACTTGTGCACAAACTGGCTAACTGCAGTGCATACAAGTGAGCTCTGCAGTTCTGAGAATACCTGCCAAAATGAAGACTGACCTCCTATATTTATACTAATTCTGGCTAACTGCCTCGACTGACTTCTCATTCTAGGTGCCTATTTACTTAGTATATAATATTTCCTTTGGCTGACTTCTTCTCTTGTAGGCTAATAACCTAATACCAATTATCCTCTTGAGACAACTTGTCTTCTAGGGTTATTAGCCAACTCATTAGGGTTTCTTCTTGCTTCCCGAAATATTCTATTCTTGTCAGGTTTACATGTGGAGGTAAATACCTCCCGCAACTACCATAATATCAACACTCCCTCATAGCTAGGGAGGTATTGAAGGTAATGGACTTGAGCACAAACATACCATTCACCTGGTAGCATCAACATAGTCGTATAGACTATCTCATGACTATGAGCACCATCATCACTATCAATGTCATCAACTACATCATCTCTCGAAACCATACTCCATCTAAGTAAACAAAAATGATGTTGGATAAGTCACTCACTCCATAGAGTGACACAAGAACCATTCTTCTAATTCAGACATATGTCCTAGAAGAATAAATTCCCTAGACCATTTTCCGTTTGGGAAATATCTGTCCATTGATCATCCATCTAGCTGATAATCATTTCCAGCACTGTTGATAGTATTCAAGGCAATCAGAACAATATGATCCAATAGAACACAACTATGTCTATCCATAGTAGTACACAACTACAATCCAGTGGTACACTGCCACACCAAGTAGCACACAGATACTTGATCAATGACATATAGTCACAATCAGTGGAACACATCCACCACAGTAGCATACATCTATTGTTTAGAGACATAAAGTCTCCATAACAATCATCTAATATCAACCTGCATAGAAAACATGGTTATGATATAAACTGAATCATCCGGGCCATTCTTCCACTCACATCTGTGAGATCTGGAAGAGCATCTGCCCTCAGAAATTCAAACATCAATGATGAGCTATCTGGACTATTCTTCTCAAGAAAGAAAGAATAATTGTCCCTATTTCTGAGCCTGGACCATTCCCCACCCTAGGCCATTCCTCCGGCACTAAACAAAGTGCAACTTGGAGTGAATGAGTCTTCCCTAAGGAATGCACGTCCCTAATTGTTGAACCTGGACCATTCACCTATCTGGGCCATTCCTCCGGCACTAAACAAAGTGCAACCTGGAGAGAATGAATCTTCTCTAGGGAATGACTATCCGGACCATTTCCAAAGGAAATGACTGTCCTGCACCAACTCCAAAATGAACCATTCTTTGAAACTGCTCACAACTGTGAGCTTCGAAAGAATGATTGTCCGACGAGGTGGACCAGTCTTCTTGAGTAACCCTCAAGAATAGAGACTGTCCTAGACCATTCCCCATGTTAACCACAATGGGAAATCATTGTCTATGGTACATCAACAATCCATCGAACCATTTTCATTACGAAAAATGACCATTTGATCTGGACCATTTTTCGAACTGGAAAATGTTTGTCCGTCAGAAATCTCAAACCACTTTCCAAACTGGAAAGGAACTGCTCATCCTGGACCATTTTTCAAACTGAAGAATGACTGTCCATAAATCAATAACACATCAATGCTCCCTCCCAACCTGGGAGTCATCTCTTCCTTTTTCAATAAGGAAGTCGTCTCCACGAGCTCCAGCTTGAGTACGCAAAGTCTTTCATCTTGGACAGAAGCTTTACCAGAATGCCTGCTTATCTACTCATCTGTGGAGATATATATTTGAGAACCACTTTCTCCTTTCTGGACTTCATCACGAAGAATGGAATGCTTGAACTTCGATCTTTCTGGAACACTGGTTTTTCTCTGAAGGCTTCATATGGCTTTGATCAATAAAGTATATCATTGTTGGATTCCTATTTGTTTCCTACTAGCTCATAACATCGTGGAAAGGGTCAAACTGGAACATATCCAAGTGGTACTTCTTCTGCCATCATGAGAGTTTATCATGGATTAACAATCCATCATCCTAAACTTCTGAGTAACCATTCTGATACAATATCTCTGTTATAGAAAGTCTTCACCATGCTTTTGTTGTGCATTGGAGATTCTCTACCAAGTTTACTTCTTCCATCTGCATACAAGGGTCTCTTCTGGTATACCTCAAAGCATTAAGGTTGCTCTACATACGCTCTTTGTTCAATTATTCTGGAGAACAGTCTTTGCATTCATCTGATGTCAATTCCAACCCATGGATATTGCGGACAATATAATGGCTTATGTAGAGATATATCTGGTTTACTGGAACAAGTAATCATCATATTCTTCTCCCTCCATCTGGGAGAACCTCTAGTTTTGGATCTCATAATGCTTGCATTCATAAGTCTTTCATACATTGTTCTTCATCACAACTTTCAGTTCCTCTGCTTGATTTCTTTTAGTGAGTTCATATCAGGCTGGTAATCTTGTGATTCTTGATACAATGACTGGTTTTTCTGGCTCTTCTTTCTTTCTTGGAATCTTTGTGTTCTTCCTTATGTTTCTCTTTAGCTCTTGGGTCCATGGAGTTTTATATAGATTCCATGCTCTGAAGGTTCCAACTTCTTCCTTTCATCATAGGATCATGGATGTGGATGGACAACCAGGAATACTTTAAGGCTTCTTTTCGAAGAAGGGTTCCTCTAATGTCAAACTGAGCATGTACTGCTTTTCATGGCTGCTACTTCATCATCTTCAATGGATCATAGGATTTAGGATTAGCTCCCTCCTAATCCTTGCTTCATGCATGAATGCATGTTCTTCTTTTGGAAGTATATAATCGGCTCCCTCCATCTAACATAATCCATGTTTCCATCTGCATCCTTATTGCCTTCTGCAAGGTGTCATAAGTCTTTCTCCAATTTCCTCTTGATCGTTGGCTTCTTTCTGTCTTTACTTCTTATAGATTTCTTCAATATTGATTCTGATTTCAGCTTATCTTGCAGTTGTTACTTTTGTAATAACTTCCACATGAATTGTTACTAAGGGTTGTTGATGTACTTCATCCTTTCATGTGTATTTTCTGACTTGTAGTCGTAGTGATAGCAATCCTTATCTTGTTGTTCTTCTCTTGGAACATATTATCTTCTAGAAAATAGATATGCAAGATATGTACAGAAAACATGGTATATACAAGAATTATGAAGAGTATTGTTACCTTGTCTCAGAAGAAGCCTGTTTCATCTTGCTTAGTCTTCTTTGTAGGTTCCTTTTCTTCGGCAATTGATGCTTCATGTGTCTCCTTCCTTTTCTTTAGCTCAGGACAATGATTCTTGTAGTGACCATACTTTCGACAGTTGAAGCATTGTATTTCTAATATATCTTTCTCTTGATTTGGCTTCTTCCTTAAACCAAACTTCCTTTTGTTCCTGAAATTCTTTAATCTTGTTGTGAAGGCTTGATCATCGTACTTATTTTGGGGTTTCTATTTTTCACTGATCCTTGATTCTTCTTGAGCACGGCAAGTCCAAAGTTCTTCAAATGTAGGGTACTCCTTCCTTGTGTTCATTCTTGTGGCAAATGCATCCCATGTCTTGGGAAGACCATTGAGTACTATGTTTACCAATTCCTTCTCTGAAATGATCTGTTCAATAGCTTGTAGCTGATCTCTTAACTGAGATATTCTCACAAAGTATGATGTTATGTTGTCATCATCATTCATCCTCATGTCACAGAGCTCATTCTTCAGACTCATTACTTGTCCAATGTTTCTGACTAAGAAGAGATTTGTTAGGGCATCGTACATCTTCTTCGATGAATCAAGATGGGATATGTAGGGTATCAAGTGGTCTTTTATAGAGTCCACTATGATACTCATGGAATTGATGTCACCGTCTTTGAACTTCTCGATAATTGCAACGTTCTGCGGTTCCTTCTCTTTTCCTTCTTCAAATTTTGGTTCCACGATCTTTCCTTTCACGATATTCAACTTTTGGCTTCAAGATCTTTCCTTTCAATGTATATTCAAATAGCTATTCTAAAGGATGAGGTCAATACCTTGTCTTCCATGCTCTGAAGTTAGAAGCTCCATCTAACTTGTTTTCTTACTTCATAGAGTAAGTCATGGCTGCTTTGATTTGGTCAACCCTAGATTTGACCAAAAACTCAATCTTGACGTCTTGGCTTGCTGAGAGTACCACGAGATGTGCTAGGCTAGGGCGCACTAGTCTATCCATAAATTAGGTCAATCCATTCACTTAAGGTGTCGCAATGAGAGGGTTAGGGTTTCTGCAGCTGCACCTGCTAGTAACCCTAACGACAGTGCTTTGGTGATTGTTCCTACTAGAAACCCTAGCGACCGTTCTTTCACGAGCTTAGTGTCCTTATGGATATTCTCCCTTCCAGTGGTTAGACTGAAAGAAGGAGGCGTGGGCCCATAACTTGTTATAATATAATGGATGTGCTCGTTTTACCATAGAAAATATCACTATTGTCACCCAACCATAGGCCGAAGCCACCCTTCGAGCACCTTAACCTTTACAAAGAATCATTCCAAAAGAAAACCCTAGGCTAGATAGCCAAACAAAGGGTGGAACACCTTTCTTCAAGGATAGCGCACCAAACAAGAGCTAGTTAGATAGTCCAAACCATAACCAATAGATAGTCCAAGCTAAAACGCAATCTTCTAGATGCAGCAACTGCAACGACAGCTCTCCTCCAAACTTGCGCACAAACTGGCTAAATGCAGTGTGCACAAGTGAGCTCTGCATTTTTGAGAATGCCTGCCAGAATGAAGACTGGCCTCCTGTATTTATACTAATTCTGGCTAACTGCCTGGGCCGACTTCTCATTCTGGGTGCCTATTTACTTAGCATATAATATTTCTTCTGACCGACTTCTTCTCTTGTAGGCTAATAACCTAATACCAATTATCCTCTTGAGCCGACTTGTCTTCTAGAGTTATTAGCCAACTCATTAAGGTTTCTTCTTTCTTCTTGGAATATTCTATTCTTGTCAGGTTTACACATGGAGGTAAATACCTCCCACAACTACCATAATATCAACAACCTTCACCCCAAATAACTTCCCTTCTCCTTTTCCTTTCTTTAACAACAAGTTAAGTCCTTCCATGATTAGAATGGATAACAAAGGCAATAATGGACAGCCATGTCTAAGCCCTATGCCACTTTGGATCCTTAATCTATTAAATAATATATTTTGCATGTAAGATATATTAACCTTAGTATTTGGTGTCATCAAATATATAAAAATACATGTATTTTTTTAAAAACCATATCGTTAAATTCTTTATTTGTTTCTTCACACATCTATTATATTAAAAAAATAATGATATGATTCATTTCCTAAAGAAAATGGTTTAAAATATATATTTTTCTAAATAATTCAATATTTTACTATAACTTGACTTATACTTTAATCTATTTTAAATCATACTGATCTCTTTCCTCAAATATGTTAGTGTCTAAACAAAGAACAATAATCTTCAATAGATTATTCTTCAATAAGTTTCTAAAGATACATGTTATGTTATAGATTTAATCTAAAAAGAAGGCATCATATTTATGTAAGTTAGATTTTAATTAAAATATAAGATAAAAAATAGCTAAAATTTCAACTAATATTATTTTTGACTAGCCTAACTAAATTTAGTGAGACTAAATTTATGAAAAAAAACAAATTTCTAACATTTTAAAATATACATTTTTTGGAATTAAATGTAAATATGAAGAAGGTGTAACTAGTTAAAAGTCAACATTTCTTTAAAACATGGAATTCAAAATAGTTAAAATCCCAACTAGAAATATTTTTTACTAGCACAACCAAATTTAGGGAAACTAAATTCATTTGAAAATACAAATATTCCTAACATTTAAAATAAACAATTTTTAAATGTAAATGTAAATATAACATCAAATTTTGTTAAAAACAATTTCTCATATTTAAGACAACATATTTTTAATTAAGAAATCAAAATATATATCATTTTATCCAAATCCAAAAAAAATCTCAATAATTATTTTGATATTAAAATGTTATTGAATTTATTCTTAATCAAAATGATTATTTTGATATTAAAATGTTATTGAAGTTATTCTTAATCAAAATATGTATAATTTTCTCCAAATCTAAGTAATTTCCCAATAATTATTTTGATATTAAAATGTTATTAAAGTTAAATCATTGTTAAAATTGGGATATCAAAAATATTTCAATGTATATTATAGCAAAGTCATTTCAATTTTTTTTTATAAGTAGGTATCTATATATTACTTGTCATAAAACAAAATTACAGTATCCACAGTGAAATCAAAGATAAGAGTTTGTTGAATTGCCCAGAGGGAAAACCAATTCAGCTCATCCCAGTTCCTAGCATGCCTAAGAGAGCTTAAACAATCATGTCTGAATTGCCTCATAGGGAAACCGACTTGACTGTCCATAAGGATAAATATTTAACAAAATTATAAAAAACAATTGTTCTCTGACAAACATAAAAACTGAAGGTGCTAAAAATAGAAAGACATGGATATAAAAACCTGGCCATTCTCTGACTGTTTTGGTCCCACTGTCATGGTCCATGGCATGCCCTGCTAGTTTCATCATCCTTGGCTCCCTTGCCAACATCCCAAGATAAGGCCATGTGGTCTGCGTTGTCCATCTGTGGTGGTGGAGCCAGAATAACACTCCCTGGCACAGCGATGTCTATGTCATGTGCTTGGATGGGTCGAAGCATGAACATGAACAGAGTTTCCAATTTCTCTACGTGTTGTCCAAGGTGCTCCATGTGAAAGCGGAGGTCGTCAATGTCTTGACGGATAGAGAATACCAGGTCTTGGAGAATCAAGATCGAGTCTCGGTACCTAGAGCATAAAGCAGGCGAGCATGAGACGCACAATGTCTCGTCCGAGCAGAAGTGAGGCTCTGGACGAGGAAGCTCCTCCTTGACAGTGAATTCATCCAGTTGAGCGTGAAGGTATTCCAACACTGGCCCATAAAAAGAAGGTGGTGGAAAGTCGCGAGCTGAAGGTGGTGGTGTAGGAGCGGAAAGGGCGGAAGAAGGCACAAGAGCAGAGTGAGTGGAAGGTGGTGAGGTGGGTGGAGAAGGTGGCACCATTGTAGGTTGCGAAGGTAAAAAAAAGTCCAAAATTGGACCGGGTGCATAGCCCAACGAATTTCCTTGCAGGTCAAACCACTCCACCCTGCATGCCTAGTGCAAAGACAACAACGGAAGGCTTGGATGTTCCAGGGGGCGTGAGCTAATTTCGGGGGTGAGGAGTCAGGTGGTGGTGCAAGCATGGGAAAGCGATGATCCATGGCTGCTATTCTTCAATACCAGAGAGGCCCCCTCTTGGGATTTCCTCTTTGCTGAGGCATATGCTGCAAGAAAAATGAATTGAGAAAGGATAGCGCCGAAGGCAAGAGAAGCAAATCGCCCAAGGGAACCAAGGAAAATGCCTCAGAGTAGGACCTGCCAAGGGGGAGGAGCAGTAATGGAATACGCTAAGGAGAGCCATCGGCATAAAGTGGCGCCTACGGACTAAATGTCCACACACGTAGAGGTACTGGTAAGTCGGCCTTCGTCATGGCCGAAATGAATGTCTAATATGGGACACACTGCAATAGTGGAGGGTGGTTGGAGTCATAAGGAGGAATGAATGTCAGGGGACATCGGGTGTAAATGCAGGAGGGGATGGCATGTGTCGATCACATGCCCCTCGAAGAGGTGGAAGATTCCAGCTCCTCTGTAGGCCAAGTGTTGTGCACTAACACCCCATCCGGGGGAAAGTCATTTCAGTTTTGCTTTAATATAAAGTGGGTAAAAATAAAACTTTTTACCCTTCTTAAATATACTTTTTAATTAGTGTGTATTTTGCGGTTATTTTGAGTGAGTCTTGATTTCATTTATTACATAACATTGTTCAATATTCAATTATCCATGTATTATTTCAAAATTTGATATTAGAGTTTACAATTTGTGATAAGTGAGTTAAGTGAAAGATCTTAAGGTTTAAGCTTAAGTGGGAGTCCTAAGGGTAGTTCAAGTTGTCTCTACACATTGATGATCGAAATATATCAATAAAGATTATCATTGGTGCATTTTTCTTACTATAAACACATACATATATGAATGGTGGATATATAGTTTAGGAAATATATTGAGGAAAACATAATATGGAAATCATATATTGTATGTTTGCATCTTAGGCATCTAAGATGAATCGTGGTGCTTGGGCACATGAATTGAATTATAGTATTTGAGCATGTGAGGTGAACATTCATAATGGTCGAAAATGTATCAATTGGGTTTCTAATGCATGCATTCCTTTTTATATAGCGTCAAGGCCTTCTGAACCGCTACTAACTAGCCTAACAAATCATATTATAAAGAACACATGCGTGTGAATGAGAAAATGTGCATGTTGCTCTATGTATTAATAAAAAAAATGATTGCAAGTTGTTTTATATTACAAGTCATGTGACAGGTTCTAGGTGAAGAAGGAGTGATTTCAAGAGCCATTTAGTGATTTTGAGTGACAGGAGGACATCACCACCATTCACAGTTTCTTGGATTGAATTGAGGTAGGTTTACTTAGATTTTTTTTCTATTGGATAAATTCATCAAATTATAAAAGGAAATAAAATTATTTTATTCTGGGGTGAGTGCAAGTTAATGATGAGCTCTAATGACACATTACTTGAAGTGAAAACATGGAAAAATAATAATATGTTAACTTGGAGGGATGATTCGGTAATTTCAAAATGAATTTGAATATGGTATAAAAAGATGCAATCTAGGAAATTGAATTGGATTTCAAAATATATAATTTTTATTTATATAATTTTTGTATGAGTATGTGAAATTTGAGTTTTTCTAACAATGGCACATGTTATTTTTTCTTGCAAAATATAATGCATATATTCTAGTTAGTGTAGGAGTTGAGTACCTAAATGATGGAATTTCCTTAAAAAAGATTGCACAATTGTAGAGAACCCACTATTATTGTCCATGACTAATTTTTCAAAATTTATGTTATGAGAATTATATATATTTTTTAAATTATTAAATTCATTATAACCCTCAATTTTTGTGGTCATGCATTAGTGCAAGGTTTGAGGGTCTTAACATAATCAAACAATTTTTTTGGATTGTATATTTGTGCAGTGTATAATTTTTATTTTAAATTGGTAAGAGGATAAAAAGCTATAGAAGGAACAAAAGACATATGTATTGTAAGATTCCAATATATTTCAAGACAAATATAAATTAAAAATAGTTGGATCTATATGTGTCTATATTTTCATTATTGATGGATCTGTGTAGCCTATTTAATAATAATGTGAAAACTAGAGATATTGAGAGGCCTTCACACGAATGAAGGTTTTGATGTTTTTGTAGACCAAACCACTAGGTCTGTCATTCAGAACCTAAATCCAAAGCAACCAAGTTAGTGAACACAGAGTTTGGAATTCTCAATCCCACAAAAAAATGAATTTAAAGAACACACATGCATGTTTTAAAGGGTGTGTGTTTTCTAAATCATGTGTATGTTCCTAGAATGTGCATTCACTATTATGAGTAAAAATTCACAAGTTCATATTATTCTTTCCCCGGTATTTTAGAACATAGTTGTTATCCCTAGTGCCTATGATAGCTTTCTTCATGGGAATTAATCCCAAGAATATTTGTTTAGGGCCTAAGGCCCTTGTTTTCTTTCCTTATCCATGGTAAGGCTCCTGCGACCCATTCTTATTGTGAAAATCATACTAATAGTGCCCATATTCATAGTTGTGGGCCTTGTTCATGCCCATTGAGCATAAGAAAGATATAATTAGGGAATGAGGAACTTGTTTCTCTTCTGTAGCTAGGTTACAAGTCCTTACTCCCATATGTGTTGTGGAAAAACTTGTAACGACACTCATATCCCTCCCAAAGGCTAAAGATCTCTTCGAAATGATTGATGTGGTTGTTTGAGTCCTAGTTCATAGCCATTAAACTTGAGAAGCTTCAATTTGGGATAAAGTTCATTTTTTCCCTCCCCTAGCCATGGTATAGGCTTTGAGACCCGTATTTAATATGAAAAATATGCTAATGGAACCAAATATCCCCCACGGAGGATAAATATACCCTATATATGTCTTATGTGATTGTTTTAGGAGTACTAAATGAAGCTTGATATTGAGAATATTCAAATACGTCCTTATCACCTTATGTTACTTTCCTAACCTTCAAGGCCATGAGTACATTACATGGTGAACAAAACCACCCAATGGCATTAAGGCCCA
>SNQJ01S0173949.1:0-20285 GCA_010110895.2 Picea sitchensis | reverse complement strand
TTCCAAGATATTTGTATGAAGTCACTTCCTCCAAGTTGTTGTTTTCATATACAAAGGTATCATAAGGGATCTTATTGGATTTAATAATCATGACCTTAGTCTTATCAGTATTAACAGTCATACCCATATTGGAGCAAAACTCATTGAGGATTCTTAGTTGGTTTTCAAGATCATGGGGACTCCTTGCCATAAGAACGATATCATTGGCATAAAGAAGAAGATTGATGACTATACCAATGAGAGTAGGGCCGACACAACCTGGTTTTTCCAAGAATTCTTCTAAATTATCAATGTATATGCCAAAAAGGGTAGGGGACAAGGGACGACCTTGTTTGACTCCGATATTGCAATTAATCTCTTTTGACTAGCCCTCAGTGTTTTTAAACTTGGAAATAACATTCTCATACATCCTTATTGCAACATCCCTCAACTCGAGAGGTATTTTTATCTCTTCCAACCTATTCCAAAGGATTTTCCTAGGAACCATGTCAAAAGCTTTTCTAAAGTCAACAAAACAACAAAAAAGATTGGTTTTAGTATTATGGAACTCCTCTGCAATGATCGTAAAGGTAACAAGATAGTCCACAATTGAATGATATCTCCTAAACCCGGCCTGGCCTTTAGCTCTTTTACCGTGACTTTCTAGCTAAATGCTAATCTTTTTTTCCAAAATAATTCCATAAACATATATTACTTTAATTTATATATATATAGATAAATATAAAAGTAAAATATAACTTATATGATGTTTATTTATCTCTTAAATATAAATGAAGTAAAAATACTAATTTTTTTATAAATTTATATTATTAAAGTTTAAACAAATAAAAATAAAAATACATTTTTTTATAAATTTATATATTTAAAGTTTAAACAAATCAAAATAAAAATACATAAATAAAATATATAAGAATAAAAAAAAAATTGAAAAACAGTCCCAGTTGGGGTCAAACTGCATTTTCTCTGTCACCATCATAAATAACCAATTTTATGTTGGACGCTTGGTTAGCATTCACAGGGTGACGATTTTTTAAATCCCCTCCAATATCTTTTTTTCTTTTCTTAAATATTATATCGAAAATTAGAAAATACTTATTCAATGAGGTGAGTCACTTTTTACTTTGATTCAATTTTAATTTTAGGTAAAAATATTTAAATATATTTTATTTATTTTAAGTTTCAGAAGTAAAAGTTGATTTGAGAGATAAAGTCAATCAATAATAATAATAATTGTTACATCTTTTTCTCTTATTTTCAATATGAGCACTCCACCACCTATTCCAAAAACTCAGCTCATTCTTTCTGAGGGAGGGAGAGTGCAAAATCCTAGAATCACTTAAGGATATATGGAATCATTAGAAAAAAAGAGAGAGAGAGATAGATGCCAAAATCCAAATGAGTTAGAAACATTAGAAAAAGGAGTGAAGAAAGAGACATAAAACTCCAAATAAAGCCAGAGTGATTGATAAAAAAATTAAAGATACCATTCAAACTCACATGGGGAGTGTAGATTCTTAGGGTTCAAGAGTAATTGCAAACAATAAATGATAGAATTTAAAGAAATGGAAAAACATAAACAATCAACCAAAGAAGGGAGGGGTTGAAGAAAATCCACAACATAGAGATAGGATTAAGAGCTAGAAGAAAAACCCATTGTCTTGACCCATAGTAATATGGAAAAAATGGATATAAAGTCATCAAAGGAAATGAATAAGCTAATCGAGTTGGATCATGAGTGTAACAAAGAGCCTTGAACCTCATAATTTTGAGTATAAAAGGGCAACTAAGGGGGATACGCTAGAAATAGTAAAGAAGAATTAAAAATAAATCACAAATTGATACAACTTACTTCACTTAGAAGCCGAGGCTAGGAAAATAATTGATCTAAAGAGATAGGGTTGATGCATTGTGTCAAATCAAGTAATGACCATAAATATATGTAGTAAATCTCCGAACTTACAACAAATGGGTCTGAATATTTATAAATGAAGACCTCATTCCAGAAGACTAAAATTTGAATTAAGAAGGAAGTTCAAAAGGTGAAAGAAGCCGGAAAGGAAAATGGGCAATAATTAGAAATGAAAAGCTATTGTTAGGGATAGAGACCGGAAGGATAATAATAAATGGGAATTTGGAACACTTGGGATCCTTTTTGGAATTGTTGTGGCTTTCCATGGCGCATAGGTCATATGATAAGTTGGATCACGAGTGACATTGATATTATCTGTAGATGATGAAACTTGAGACATGAGAGGTCTAAAGGTCCCTAACATGGAGGATTTGTCTTGTTGTCAGCATGGAACAAAATTCCCACCGTAGAGGATATGGAGCATAGCTTGTTATATTAGAAAATCATTTCTCCTCACATTTCAACTTCATAAGATTGGCCCTCTTAATCAATATATTTGGATGAAATTTTAGACACCAATGCTAAGAAGATGCATATAGCAATTTTTTATTTTGCACCTATGAATTCTATTTTTTATAAGAAAATAATCTAGATAAAATTGTCCCTACTGTGGTTAGAACAAGATATTTATAATTTGAAAAAATGAAGGTAATATCCTCTAGGAGACTTTAGTATACTAGGATTGCAACTAAACAAGCTACTCTTTGTGACTCAACCATAATCCTTTGTATATGGCTAGATGAGACCTTGTTTTATCTAATAGCTTCTGAAAATGCAGAGACCTAATTGAAATTTGTTTAGTGCTGAGTTGGTCAAGCTCTGCGACTCTCAAGACCTAATAATTTACAATGGAATATGGTAAACAACCAAATGACTTTGCATTCATGGGCTGAGGTAGTGATGTTGTGGAATTATGTGATATCGATATCCACTGTTTCCAACAAATAACAACTTTGACCTTTTAAATGGCCATGAGCCTCCCTTTCTGATCTTAAACATTTAACCCTAACTCTAAAATTTTCCATGGAGCACCATTGAAGAGAATTTTGATAATCAAAGAAATTTGCTCTTTGAAAAAGTAAAGTTGACATTTTCTTAAAAGGATTTAAATAGTAAATTAAAACTTCTAACTTATAGGACAACATTGAAGAACTCTATCATAATTTTACAAATACCCTTTCCACTTCTATTAGGTTTGCTCTTCGAGGTGTCCCATAAAAATAATAATGAACAGCCATGGCATGATAAAGAATGTAAAATTGCTAGGAAATCCATTAGGGACATTTCTAATGATCCCTTAAAATTCGATAATATCAATACGTACAAAGCCTAATTAAAAGAAAAAAAAAATCTTATATAAGTAAAAGGCAAAGTAATTCACAACTATGTTGGATCCTAAGAGTTAGACCATTCTAAAAACACAATAAGAAATAATAGGATTCCCTTAAGGGGTTGTAATTCCTACCTTAAAATTATTTCTGAGTTCCCTAATGCCATGGACACCATTCCTATTGTCTATACAAAGGAATAAGTTTTCTTTAGATGACATGGTGTTTGGGTTAAGTGACTCTAAAATGGGAAAGCTAAGGACTTTGAAGGCTACCAAGATGAAATTACCTTTTAAAATCGGAGGGCAATCCTTATCCCTCACATACCTGAAGCTCTTCAATTTAGGCAGTCAACAGGCTTCCCTAAACATTGGATACAAAGCCTCATTGTTCTTATTTTAAAATGGGATAAAACATTCCCTCTAATTATAGGACCATTATGATTAGCTCGATTCGATAAACTTTATGGAATTATTTTGGAAAACCACATTAGCATTTGGCTAGAAGTCATGATAAAAGAGCTAAAGGCCAAGCCGGGTTTAGGAGATATCGATATGGACCATCTTGTGCCAACCGAATCATTAGAGAGGAGTTCCATAATACTAAAACCAATCTTTTTGTTGTTTTGACTTCTAGAAAAGATTTGACATGGTTCCTAGGAAAAACCTTTGGAATAGGTTGGAAGAGATAAAAAGTGTCTCTGAGTTAAGGGTTGTTACAATAAGGATGTATGAGAATGTTATTTCTAAGTTTAAGAACATTGAGGGTTGGTCTAAAGAGATTAACTACATTATTGGAGTCGAACAAGGTTGTCTCTTGTCCCCTACCCTTTTGGCATATACATTGATAAAGTAGAAGAATGATTGGAAAAAGGGTTGTGTCGGCCCTACTCCTCACTAGTATAGTCATCAATCTTCTTCTTTATGCCAATGATATAGTTCTTATAGCAGAGTCGTGATCTTGAAAACAACTAAGAATCCTCAAGGATTTTGCTCCAATATGGGTATATTTGGTAATACTAATAAGACTAAGATTAGCGTTATTAAATCTAATAAGATCCTTATGATACCTTTGTATATGACAACAACAATAGCTTGGAGAGTGACTTCATACAAATATCTTAGGAATTGATATTCACCACAGCTCAATTAGAATTATAGCATTTATAAAAGGATTATTGAGAGGGATGGAAAACTTATTATGGACTTGAAAACAATTGCAACAAAATCACTTGATATTTGGAGTTGAGACAAGGAAGAAACTCCTCTTTGAGAACTCTTATTTTACAGTATTTTTATGGATGTGAAGTCTAGGTTGTAGTATCTGTCATGGATCTGGAGAAATATAGAGCAAATACAAAATAATTTTATAACCTAATCTCAAAATTAAAGGAAAGTACACCTATCCCACATCCTCCTTGTAAAAACAAGTCTATCCCCATTGAGAGCATGGCTATGACTAGATACCTAATGTATAAAGAACAAGTTAAACAACATGGAGAGACGAGGCTACCCTAAAATTGCTTCAAAATCAAGTCATAACCACCATCGACTCAGGGATGGCTAAACTATTGGGGGAATCATGGAAGAAACCATTTCAGAATAAATATACTACTAAAAAAGCGTCAAATCAAAATTTAAGGAAAAAATGTGGTGTGATAAAGGGGTAGAGGAAAAACAAAAGTGAATTATTAAAGTCTTAATCAACCTAATCTAGAAGATCAAAATTATCAACTGTTTACTGAGGTGTAAAAGAAAAAATAAACATTGCTAAAATTGTAGAACAAATTCTCACAGGCTCCATAGTGGGGGTGAGTGGTTGATCAATTCCTAAAGCCATGGGATGAAAGAGTGTGTCACTTTGTGACACTAAGAGGAGTTGAAGATGGCAGGTTCTCTTATATTGTCCGACCTATACCCATATTAGATCTCATTTTTAAAATATTTTTTTTAATAATTTTATCTAAAATAAGTTTTTAACAAAAGTATGGTGATCTTTGGAAGCTTCTCTTAATGCTTTTGAGCACATAAACAAAATTCTAATAACTAATCCGGTCACTTACCCTCTTAAGGTCTCATAGACCAATTAGGTCTTGATGGGGCGTTAATCATCATCATCATCATCATCATTCTATTTCTTTAAAAATATTTTAAAAAAATTGTATTTAAAATATTTTAACATTTTTGTATTTTTCAAAATTTTAATTTTGAAATTGGTTTTTTCTTTATTCAATATTTTTTCCTTATTTTGACACTTAAGAAGAAGTCTTAATTATTAAATATGTATTTTCCTTTGCTTAAATATTATATCTTCAAAATTAGAAAGTATTTATTCTATTTCTTATTCTACATTATTTTTGTTCAATTTAATTTTAAATTAATTTTTATTTATGTATATTTCTTTTAATAAAATGCAATTTATAATAATAACAATAATACATTTTATTTTTAAGATCATGATCAAACTAAATACTAAATTAGTAAAATAAAATCCTATATTTATTTATATTAATGAGAGTAACCAAATTTTAAAGATGAAGTTTTTCATTCTTTAACATTTACTAGTTTAATTGTATAATAAAATGATTTATTAAACAAAGTGCATGAAACATTATAATTTGACATATGCATTACTTATTTTTTATGCCATTATAATATGGTTAATATGCTTTGCTCCACTTTTATTTGAAGAAGTAACTACTGTGAGCGTTTTTTTAGGTGGTGAGAATAAAATTTATTTTTAATATGAGATCAAGTATCTATGTGTTCATAGGGCTGAAGCTGGGAGTTAGTCGATTCCCTAAAATACCATGGGATGAAAAGAGTGTGTCACCTTTGTGACACTAAAATTGAAGATAAAAAACACTTTCTTTTAGATTGTCCGATATATACCCATATTAGATCTCATTTCAAAATATTGTGATTACATTTACAACCTTCCTAACCTCTTAACTCAACACAAGTATGGTGATGGAAGCTTTTGTTAATTTTTTAGGAGCACATAAACAAAATTCAAAAATCAGTGTAAACACCCCTCTTAAGGTCAGGTGAGCCAATTAGAGACACTTAGTGGACGTTAATCATCATACAACTCAATGTAATTACCCCACAACCGTATCATAACTAATCGGTTGTTAAGATCTAGTTAAGACTTAGAATTATTTCTAACAAACCCTCTTTCAAGGAGAAGCTACCAATTTATTATAATTTCTTAGAATGTATATCATTTATTTTCAAATGAATATATTATTTGTTATCTTGAAAATTTATAATTTTTGTTATGTGTATTAGTGTAAATTTGTTATAATCTCCCATTTCTTATTTATGTATATAATGATGAATGTAAATCATTTATTTTCAAATGAATATATTATCTCTTATCTTGAAAAATTATAATTTTGTTATTTATTAGTGTAAATTTGTTTTAATCAAAATTTATTAAAATGGAAAAAATCAAATTTTAGAGTGTATTTAAAAAATTAACATTTTAATAAAAAATATATTTCTAAATATTATAATTTTGTTATTTATTAGTGTAAATTTGTTTTGATTGAGGATTTATTAAATTGAAAAAATCAAGATTATGTAACTTAAAAAATTTTTAACATTTTAATAAAATTTATATTTGGAAATATTTATTTTCTAATTGATTGATTTAAGATTAAAATAAATATTGTAACAACCTAAATCAATTAAATTTTATTATAGGTTTTAATTTAATTAATAGATAAAATATATTAAATATTTTTATTATTTTTATTGGTTTATATGGTTGTGAAGTCATTTTGGGAAACTCTCATGGGAACCTTTGTTGTTTGTTGGGTATTTTTGGGCTGCAGAAATGAAGAAACTTCAAGGATTTTTTAGTTTAGGGAGTTGGAGAGGTTGTTCCTAGTTGGGATTGTTGTCCTTGCGGTTTTGTAGGAAAGGTTAAATAGCTTGAGTCAAGGTAGAAACCGGCGTATAACAGGCTTCCACCCATTGTCACCTAGATGGGGAGCTCTTTCTATTTAGGAGGGCAAGTCCAAAGGAGGCGTCCCTAAGTCAATCTGGATAAAAGGAAGGTTGAAAGATAATGCCAAGTCAAGGAGAAACCCTTACACAGATTGATGCCCAAGATAGTCCTGAGAACCCTTCTTGAAAGCACCTGTTTGTGAGACAAAACAGAAACAACTAGGATATATGCTTGCAATGGGTTAGCACTTCATGAAATATGAATGACTATCTTCTATTCAATATATGAACAACCTTAATGCTATTATTGGCGAAGTCAATATTAGCTAAATAATAAGAACTTATAATAATCACTTCTCGATAAAAGCATAAATGACAAATAGCATTCAATGTGATCAATTCAAACCATGTATCAAAATATCAATGCAATGAATGTGTCAAATCAAGCTCATAAAATAATGCTGCCACGTCACCTATAATAATGATGCTGCTAAAGGTATGACGTGGGCTTTTAACAATAGACAAAACAATGACAATGAGTGAAAGGTTTGATAAGAAATAGCAAGTATCAACTCAATGCACCCGATCAAATAGGGCTGCTAACAATCACAGCGTTGCAGGTATAAACCAAGAAAATGGAGTATGCCGTCAACCCTATGATAATGTTAACTGCGGTAAGGCGTCAAAGCTTTATCAATGGAAGTCAAAAAGAAAGGGAGAAAAAGAGAAAACGTTCCACCGAACAAACTTGCAAATGTAACCAATAGCTCAATGCCAATCAAATGAGAGAGATAAAGAAAATAATAAAGCGTTAGGGTTCAAACAATAGATTAAATAGGTGTGACGTCTGTACTGTGTTGTTGTTTTCTGGAGTTAGCTAGCCAAAGTGGGCGTTTTGACAAATTCAACCAGCCAAAAGACAATTCAACTGCGGCTCTGAGAGAGAGAGGGAGACAAGGCCACTTAACTTTCTATCCAAGCACAAGGATAAGATTAGCGTTGTCCTCTCAAAGTTAGTCCTAAAAATAGCTAGGGTTAGTAGATAGGTTAGCTAGGGTTTGCAAATTTGAGAGAGTTTGAAGGTTTAAGGGCACAACAAGCTCAAGAAAGATTCCCTAGACTTGAATTACCTTGGGTTAATGGAGTCAAAGAGGTGTAGCTAATGGTTTAGAAGGCCTTCAAAACTTAAAGGACAAGAGAACAGGGTTTAATGGTGTTGCAAAGGCAGACCACAACTAACCCTAAGAAAGAAGGCTAACCTAGGTGTAGCAAAGGCTAGGCCTAGGCTTCAATCCTTTCCTTAAGACTTCTTTGGCAAAGCGGCTAGCTTAGAAGTAGAAACCTATAGATTTTGAAGAGATGTTGCAAATATTTATGCTGAGTTTGTAGGAAAGGTTAAATAGCTTGAGTCAAGGGTAGAAACCCGTGTGAGAACTTCCTGCTTGTCCACCTCGATGGGGGCTCTTTCTATTAAGGGGAGGGCAAATCGAGACGTCCCTAAATTCAATCTGGATAAAGGAAGGTCCAAGGATAAGGTAAAGTCGGGAGGAAACCCTTCCTGATTGATGCCCAAGATAGTCACAGAACCACTGCTAAAGCACCTGCTTTCGAGACAAAGACAAAAACTAGAGTATGTGTTTGCAATGGTTTAGTACTTCATCAAATAAATGACCATCTTTGATTCAATATATGAGCAAACAGATACTGTGTGTGTGAGAGTCTGATGATGGCTAAATAAACAAATAACTCTCAATATAGCATAAAGGACAATAGCATTCAATGTAATCAATTCAAACCATGTATCAAGACATCAATGCAATTGTAAATGCTCATATACAATCCTGCCACATCACCTATACTAATGCTACTGCTAAAAAGAGGTGGCGTGGAAAACCAGCTAATAGGTTAACAATGACAAAGATTGAAACGTTTGAGCCAAATAGCTTAGGAAAAACAAGTATCAACTCAGTGCCAATCAAAAGAGGTTACTAACAATCCCGCTTGTTACCGGGTATAAGCTAAGAAATGAAGTATATGACGTTAGCCCTATGTGTGTTTATGATTGATACGTCAAGCTTTATCAATGAACAAAATAGGGGAAAAAAGAGCACAACGTTTCTGGAAAATACACTTGCAAATCTAATCAATAGCTCAATGCCAATCAAAATGAAAGATAAGGCTAAAACGTTTAGGGTTTAAACAAGAGTTTTACTAGTATGGCGTCACAGCTAGGGTAATGTTGATTTTGGAGTTAGCTAGCCAAAGTGGCCGTTTTGTCAAAATCAAACAACCAAAGCAGATCTAACTCCACGGCTACAAAGAGGAGATGAGGCCACACCCTTCTATCCAAGCACAAGTTAAAAGGGCCTCACAGCTATCCACTTAAAGTTAGTCAAAAATAAGCTAGGGGTCCTTGTATAAGGTTAGTTAGGGTTTCCACAAGTTTGAAGGAGTTTGAAGTTTGAAAGAGTACAACAAGCTCAAAGAAAGACTTTTGATTAGTGCCTTAGGGTTAATATAGGTCAAGAGAAAGGTAACTATGGTTTAGAAGGTCTTCAAAATCAAGGACAAGAAACTAGGAGTTCTGAGTAATTTTGCAAAGAGCGAGCCACCAAACCCTAACCCTAAGAAGAGAGGGCTAACCTAGGTGTAGGCTAGGCCTAGAGCTTCAATCCTTTTCCTTAACACTTCCTTGTGGCATTTAAAGCATGAATGAAATCTATGGCTGAGAAAAGTGTTGCAAAGGCAAGGCTTTCTCTCTCAAACCCTAGAACAAACCCTAGGTGTAGCAATGGCTGAGGCCTAGAATCAATTCTTTTCTTCAATTTCTACTCAAAACCTAGCACAAGAGAGAAAGCTAGTGTAGCAATGGCTAGGTAAAACTCTCTCAAATCCCAAATGGTTAAAGCTAATGCTATGGGGACATAAAGTCTCAACCTACTTGTGTGTGAACTCCCCTAGGGTTTCAAGGATTAAGTTAAAGCAACAGATACAATGAATGTAAATGTAGAGACAACAACTATTCATTCAAGAGCTTTGAAAGAAATACACTTACAGGATCATGAAGAACATTAATCCAATCCTAGTTGTAAACCTTCAAATAGCAAAAAGCACCACTTCACCAAAAAGGAAATAAGACCAGTTAAGCTGCTCTCCAGAGACCAAAATTACAGAGACAAAGATAGAAGTCTCTCTACAAATGAGAGCAAAGTTTGTGTTATTATCTTTAAGAGGGGAGAAAAAGCATCCTCTATTTATACAATACTTGTCCTTAGAATTAAAATTAGGTCAACAAAATAGCCGACAAATTAGATTCAATTACAAATCATTTGTTACTTTTACATGCTAAATTGCCAAAATGAACAAAAAAGACAAGGCGTCAAGCCCCACCAGTGAGCGTTACAGCCCTCTTCTAGGAGGGCATGATAACCACCAAATAGGGTGGGCGTTACCCCCTCACAGGCCTCGACATCGTGCCACCGCACGTGCCAAACTATTAAATCAAAGGCTGCCGTGCCACGGAAATGCGTCCGGTATCAATGAGTGGCGATCTGTCCATCATGGTCCGATCCACTGTCGAGTACGATCCCCATAAACCTACATGATCTATGCCAGGGCGTCGATGGGGTGCTCTTCTTCTCATTGCATGGGCTCATCATACATGGTCACGCCTACGCCATCCCAGTCATCGTGGGCTCTTGATATGGAAGTCAGAGGCCGATCATCTCCCCATGTGCCAGATCCTCTGAATTTCTTTTGTCGTAGGGCATGAGGTCACGCACACATCAAAGGCCTCGCCCTCAGGGGCTCATTGGTCAAAACATCATGGCAATGTAAATCAAATTTCATCATTAAGATTATCAAAATATATGCACTTGCCCTAACACATCTTCTAATAGCTCAAAGACCTTACCTGAGACCCACCAGCCTGATCAAAGCAACCAAAAGGCAGCTATTGGGTCAATACCCATAAGAGCTGGAAAGTTCCGCAAAGGGTTATCCAAAACATGTATAGTGGCGTGATACATGTTTTTAGGGATAATACGGTTATATGGATTGAACCACAAATTTGAAGATTGTCGTCGTGGGTGCAGGAGGTATTTGTGCAGTCATGGATGCAATTTTTCGAACCCTTATTGCCTTATCTTCTTTATTTGTATTTTTTGCTACAAGCCTTGTGAAGGGGGACCTTGGCTAGGTGGCGGAAGTACGCTTACCCACTAGTATCTTAGCGAAATGATAGGTTATTTCGTGATGAGACCCCCTTCAACACAGCTAATGCAACCAAAGGTCAACGCCTGGTTTGGTGACCAGTTGTTGGCAATGTCATACAGCTAAATACCTATATGAACATAATGGGCGGCTGCATTGAGGACCTCCCATCCCCTTAGTCTTGCACTTTTATTATTTGTATCATTTTCTTGGTCCCTCGGTTTTCTTATGAGAGAGGCTTTCTTCCTTCGAGGATCCCTGGTAGCTTGTCTAGAGTTTATTTTCCCTATGGCTTTATCTTTTACCCGGTACTTTTACCTCCTAGGCCTTTAGCCCCTTCTTCCCTGAAGACAAGATGTACGGATGGTCATCCTAATGGCGGAACTAGGGGAATGGGATGAATGGCGGGATTAAGATGGAAAAGTGAAAGAGTATGAGAGGAAACGGTTGATGATTCTTCAAACCCCTTTGGTGGCTAACCAAAGGAAGAGCCATGGATACCAACTTGCTAAGCCCACCCATCAATCACTAGCGGTGGTCAAGTGGTTAATTAGCAAGATCAAAAGCTGAGTCATCCAAAGTGAAAGAGATCTAAATACATACATAAGAAGGTTGTAATGATCAAATATGACACATACCATGACTCTCCGGACCAATTACCTGTGGAGCAAAGAGCCTTCTTTGATGCAAACCCAAACGGTAGTGATGGAGGCTGAGTGCTGGCAGACAAATCTGGTGAGAAGAAGGGCCCTCGGGACCATGCTTTCAATTAGCTCACACTCTCACTCCATGTCTGGACCATGTGGGCCTCGAGACATGATCTCCTGAATTATCTAGATATGGGGATAACATCAGCTCTTCGAGGGACGTAAGCTAGCTGCAGAGTGTATGAGAACCTCGGCAATCTCGGACGTAGACGTGAACTCGCTCATACTCGACAAAACATCCCGGTAACAAGAGCCCAGGTGGTATTGCCACCAAATGCAAAATAACGATATATAAATGTGCATATAGGCGGTTAGTAGTGTGCATATAAGGCAAGCAGAAATGTAAATACAAAGTAAAATGCTTACGTAACTTTCGGCTGCATGTTGGAGTAGTCAAACAACCAATGCTTAACCAATCCAGTGCTCCACGATACCCACGCCTTTGTGTACTTCATCATAAACCAAAGCGATTGATACATCAGCACAAATATGTCATGAGTTAGAATATACATCATATCCTTCGAGGAAGAATTCAATCCCCAGCACTGGAGGTGGGAGGATAAAATCTTATAAGAATCCATCTACGAGAAAAACACTCAATCCTTTCCAAGAAAGGTTCATAAGAAGTACAAGGTTGAAATGGACCTACAAAGGAAGGACTGGTGGTTACCTAGGACATCCTCACTTTCAATGGAAGGATTGACAAAGTTTAGTAGGCGAATCAATAAAGTAGGTTAACTTGATTGGAAAAGAAAGTATCTGCACCAACCAACCCTTGAAACCTAGGGTTTGCCAGGAGGAAACTCAACTTACGAAAAGGTACTTTAACCACACTACGAATGGAAAAGTAAGACAAAGAAATAACAGTTGGTTGGGATGAAAAGTCATGATTAACTTCCTTCAAGCAAACAATGTCCTTACTTGAGTCTAAGCCTGCTTGATTTGAGTCGGTAATCATCTTCATAAAAAGGATTCAAGAATTCTTTCGTATCTTGATCAAACATCTCAAGGTAAATTTGAAAGTATCTGAAAACAAAGGTACCATGTCATCCTTGGTGTTTTGGAGGCTACAAGTAAAAACATCATATCCTTGTTGCCATTGGTCATAGAAATGTCACATTTGTGACAAGCGCAAGGAACAACCGGAGATGACTCTCGGTGTCATAAATGGGATACGTATTATAACAAATGCATCCCGCTACGTCTCCCAAAATGTGTGAACTCATCAAAATCAGCTATGTGGAATTATGGACATCATAACGTAGAGTCAACACGTACTTTTCCTCTTTGGATCATAAGGTAAATAACCATTTAAAACTTGGAGAACAATGTTACCTGGCAATCGCCTACTGATCCAAAGAGCTTCAAGTATTTGGATCATCATCCGAAGATCTCCCTTCGTCTTTAGTCTTGAGACATGGGGGATCTGGCTCGTCCAGGGGTTCTGTTCCTTCTTCATTTCTGAATCACAAAACAAGGCATCATCAAAAGAATCAAAATAACTTACCTCATTTTTCTTCTTCTTGTGCAGGAATTGTAATGGGATCTTGGAGAGCTTCATCAAGTTGAGGAATGATTACTAGTGTTTCATCCTCATGCACATTTCTTCATCTTCAATTTCCTGACAAAGGACTTTTACTTTGTTTGAGGCTTCCATCTCGCCTTCATCTTCTGAGTATATGGTGTCATTAGCATCTTGGAATTGAAAGTGACTAACCTCTTCTTCCTTTCTTTGTATAGGAGAAGCAGGTTAGGTGCATGACCATTGGTGGGAGGAACGCAATTGGACCTTCATCATCTTGTTCAGGTTGTTGCTCAGGTTCCTGCTCCTCGGTCACATTCTCATTTTGCTGGCCGACAATTTGTTCACCCTTCTCTTGTGTAATTTTGAAGGTTTCACGGGAGATCAGTTGCATCATTCTGATGGGTAATGGCATCTGTCTTGTTCATGAACAGATACCCCTCAATTTGCATGGCCATTCTATGAGCTTGAGTGTTTCGACCTTTTCCTGTCTAGAATGAAACTCAAATGTACCGGAAGTCCTTTGGTATAGAGGTAGACTAGGTAATTGTCTTCAGGGCGACAGTCAAGAGGAATCTGGTAAAAAGACTTCTGAAACCTAGCATAGTGATCTTTGGCAGTCTCAAGTGCACTTGTTTTATATCTTCAAGTTCTTTGAGCAAGATTGTATATCTTCCATTTCAGGTACATTTGAGGAAAACCCTCTCAAAATGCTCCATAGAATGAATCTTTGGCGGTTGGAAGGTCATCATACCATCTTAGGGCTTCTCCATGCAGGGAGGCTGAGAACTTCATCACCAAGTCTTCGACTTTAATATCAACGGTCTTGGAAGAACTGCAAAATACATGGAGTTTGGGACAATCTTCATCAACGCCATCAAAGCGGGGAGAAAACCCTCCTGCGTGGAGGCATCTTCTGGGATATGGGGATTTCACTCATATCTAAGGTCCATAGCTTCACGGGTCCCATTGGCAAAGTCATTGTTGACTTTGTCGAGGCCAGTGGAGTCGCCCGGATAGTTTCCTTGAAACTGCCCGCAAGAAATAGGGGAAAGGCTAGTGGAATAGCCGGGTAAACTGAGCTTACCAAAAGATGTGTCGTTGAGGAATGTAGACTTCGTGTGTTTGAAACAGCGGCGCCAAAATGTTATCGCCTGGTTTGTAGGAAAGGTTAAATAGCTTGGAGGTCAAGGGTGGCCCGTGAGGGCTTCTGTCACCTGATGGGGGCTCTTTCTGTCCAGGAGGCAAAATCAGGCGTCCCTAAAAGTCAATCTGGATAAAGGAAGGTAAAAGGATAAGGTAAAGTCAAGGAGGAAACCCTTCCCAGATTGATGCCCAAGATAGACACAAGAACCACTACTGAAGCACCTGTTTGCAAGACAAAAGCGAGAAACAATAGAGTATGTCCTTTGCAATGGGTTAGTACTTCATCAAATCGATGGCCATCTTTGATTCAATATATGAGCAAACACAAATGCTATTATTAGCCGAAGTCAATGATGGCTAAATAAATAAATAACTTCTCAATACTTAGCATAAAGGTGTATTCAAATGTAGTGAACAAACCATGCCCGTAAAGTATCATTTGGTATGATGCTCATATACAACATATACGTCCGCCTATACTAATGCTCACTTTAAAGGGTATGGTATTGGAGCTTTCAACGTAATAGGTTAGAAATAATGACAGAGTGAAACGTTTGAGCCAATAGCTTAGGAAAAACAAGTATTCGCTCAATCAAGTCAAGAGGTGCTAACAATCCCTGGCGTTAGGGTATAAGCTAAAGAAATGAAGCGCTAGTTAGCCCTATGGTAATGTTCTGTGATTAATGGCGTCAAGCTTTATCAATGAACCAAATAGAGAGGGAAAGAGCACAGTTTCGCAAATACACTTGCAAATGTCTAATAGCTCGATGCCGTCGATAGAAAGAGAGATAAGGCCAAAAGCGTTTAGGGTTTAAAGCAAAGGTTTACTAGTATGGCGATCCACGTGGGGTAATGTTGTTCTTTTAGGGTTAGCTATTAGTGGACGTTTGTCAAAATCAACCAACCAAAGCAAGATCTAACTCCACGGCTACAAAGAGGGATGAGGCCGCACCCTTCTATCCCAGCACAAGTTAAAAAGGGCCTCACGCTATCCACTTAGGGTGATGATCTAAGGAATAAGCTAGGGTTGTGACTAGGTTAGTTAGGTTTTTGCAATTTTGAAGGAGTTTGAAGTTTGAAAGAGTACAACAAGCTCAAAGAAAGACTTTGATTAGTGCCTTGGGGTTAATGGAGTCAAAGAGGTAACTAATGGTTTAGAGGTCTTCAAAATCAAAGGACAAGAGAACTAGGTTCTAGTGGTGTTTCAAAGGCAAGACCACAAACCCTAAGAAAGGAAGGCTAACCTAGGTGTAGCAAAGGCCAGACCCTAGAGCTTCAATCCTTTCGCCAGCACTTCCTTGGCAAAGCGGCTAGCTTATGAGATAGAAATCTGCTGGCTGCAGAAAAGTGTTGCAAAGGCAGGAGGCTTTCTCAAAACCCTAGAACCAAACCCTAGGTGTAGTAGGCACAGACCTAGAATCAATTCTTTCTTAAATTTCTACTCAAAACTAGCACAAAAAGAGAGAAAGCTAGTGTAGCAATGGCTAGGCTAAGCTCTCTCAAATCAAATGGTTAAAGCCAATGCTATGGGGGACATGAAGTCTCGACCTACTTGTGTGTGTAGACTCCCTAGGGTTTCAAGGATTAAGTTAAAACAACAGATACAATGAATGTAAATGTAGGAATAACTATTCATTCAAAGGAAGCTTTGAAAGAAATGCCTTACACAAGATCATGAGAGAACATTAATCAATCCCTGGTTGTAAAACCTTCCAATAGCAAAAGCACCACTTCCTGCAAAATAAGACCTTCAAAGTTGGCTACCTTCTCAGAGACCAAAATGCAAGAGACAAAGGACCAAATTCTCTCTGAAATGAAACCAAGTTTGTGTTATTATCTTTGGAGGGAAAAACATCTCTCTATTTATACAATACTTGGCCAGCAGAGATTAAAAGTGGAATAAACAAATGGCCAGACAAGGCTAGCGGAGTTCAATTTTAAATCATTTGTTACTTTTTGCTAAATTGCCAAAATGAGCAAAATACAAAGTCAAGCCCCTCAGGTGAGACGATAGCCCCTTTAGGGCATGACAAAAAAAACCAAATGAGTGGAACGTTGCCACTCCTGGGCATCCAGCATCATGCCACACGTGCAAAACTAGCAAATCAAAGCTACGGCATTTTGAAATGCGTCCGTATCAATGGTGGCGATCACATCCATCATGGTCCCGCGTCCACTGTCGGTGATCCCCATAAGCCATGATCTATGCCGGGCGTCACGATGAGGGGTGCTCTTCTTCTTCTCTGTACATGGGCTCATCATACATCGGTCCTTACGCCATCTAGCGTAACCATCTGATGGGCTCTTCCAGCCCCATGGAGGTCCGAAATAACCATCTCCCCATGTGCACCCGATCCTGCAATTTTTGTCAGCCCAGGAAAATTCACGCATCAAAGGCCTAGGTCAAAACATCATGGCAATGTAAATCAAATTTCATCATTAAGATTATCAAATATATGCACCCAACACCTAACACATCTTCTAATAGCTCAAAGAACTTACGGACCACCACCATACAAAGTCAAAGCAACCAAAAGGGCAACCCTATTGGGTCAATACCCATAAAATACGGAAAGTTTCATGAGGTATCAAAGAAACATGTATAGTGCAGTGATATGTTTTTAGGGATGTCTGGTTATAGTTAGACCTAGGAGCTGGTGTAGTCATTAAGGTGCCTTTGTGGGAATGTTTGTACCGTCATGGATGCAATTTTCCGAGCCCTTATTGCTTATCTTTCTTTATTTGTATTTTGCTACAAGCCTTGTGCAGGGAACCTTTGCTGGCTAGGTGGCCAGAGGTGACGGCGTTACCCACTATCTTGTGATGAGAGGGTTGGCTCTTGATGAGACCCCCTTCCTTTAGCCATGCAACCAAGGTCACTTTGCCCTGGTTTGGTGACAGGATGGTGGCAATGTCATCTGCGCTAAATACCTATGAACATAATGGTGACTGCATTGTGGAGACCTCCCATCCTCTCAGTTAGGTCTTACACTTTATTATTTATCATTTTCTTAGGGTCCCTCAGTTTCTTATGAGAGCTTTTTATTGCCTTCGGGGGATCCCACAGGCAGAGCATCTCTAGGTTTATTTTTCTATGGCTTTTTATCTTTTACCCGGTTGCTTTACCTCCTAGGCCTTTAGCCCCTTCTTCCCGCCTGAGCCAGATGTACAGGATGGTCCTCCTAATGGCAGGACTAGGGGAATGGGATGAATGGCCGAGGGATACAAGATGGAAAGTGAAGAAGTATGAAACGGGGCGATGATTCTTCAAACCCCCTTTGGTGGCTAAGCAAAACCCATAGCTGGATACCAACTTGCTAAGCCACCCATCAATCACTAGCGGTGAGGTGAGAGTGGATTAGTGTAGTTAGCAGTCATCCAAAGTGAAAGAAGTCTAATGCATACGCCAGAAGGTTGTAATGATCAAATATGTACATACCATGATACCTCGGGGACCAATTACCTCATGGAGCAAGAGCCTTCTTTGGTCTATTAAGCCGTTAGTGATGGAGTACGTGCTTGAGGACAAATCTGGTGAGAAGAGACCCTCGAGGGACCATGCTTTCCGAATTAGCTCGTTACTCCATGTCTGGGACCATGTGGGCCTGAGACATGATCTCCTATGTCGCTCCTGCTCTCGGTACTCCATGTCTAGGACCATGTGGGCCTCGAGACATGATCTCCTAGTTATCCCTAGATATCGGGGATAACAGGGATCATCAACAACCGGGAAATGGGCTAAATCAACAAATCTACATTTTGAGGTAGATACTTTAAGCATTTTACTAGTGATCTACTTTCATTATATTGTTATTGATTATTATGTTGTTATTATGATGTTAGTATGTTGTTGTTACTAGGTTGTTGTTGATTATCATGTTGTTGTTGATTATTATGCTCATGTAAAGAAAATCATGAAAGGAAAACAATGAATTAAATTGAAATTAAGGTCTCACAAATATAAATTAATATAATTATAACTAGAAGGTGGCAGGGGTAGCTTGGGTGGTTGGGAAGAATGATTGTTACCCTTCCCACCAAATTAAGTCATAATTTCAAAATATTTGTCATAATATGTTCCTAACCTTCTAAATCATAAAACTATGGTGATCTTAGAACACTTCTCTTAATCTTTTTAATCACAAAAATAAAATTCTAAAAAATTCAACTAATTTCTTACCTTTCTTAAAATCCTAGACATTAATCATCATCATCAATAATATTAACATATTAAATTTAACCTTCACATTTTTCATTAATTTTATATAATCTTCTTATATATCTCCACATTTACTTTAATATTAACCTATTAAATTTAACCTTCACATTTTTTTATTAATTTTATATAATCTTCTTTTTACCATCTCCACATTTACTTTACATATGTCGTCCGTACTTTTTGAAAAGTATTTATCAACATAATTATATAATATTTTAATAATTATATAATATATCATAATTTATATACATAGCTTCTTACATCATAAAAATATTCGTCTCCAATCTTTTTAATCATAAAATAAAATAAATTAATTCTTTATCATTTTTACTTTTGTCAATTTCACATAATTATATAATATAACTTATAAACATCATTTATTACATCATAATAAATATTTATCCCCAATCTTTTTAATCATAAAACTAATTAAGTCTTAATCAATTTTCACTCTTTTCAATTTTAATGAAATTAAGCTTAACTATTTTTAATAATATTAATTCTTAAACATTATACTTGTAAAAAAAATCAAATCAACTTGTCCATCTATCTTTTAAAACTAAATTGGATATCATATATTTTTAATTAAAACATGTTATTATATTAAAAATATAACTCAAAACTCATTCATAACAATAATTAAATGATGATGATGATTAACTTTCACTAAAACAGAATTGGTTTATGGAACCTTAAAAGGGTAAGTGATTATTTGTCTTTTTTTAGAATTTTATTTCTGTGCTTAAAAAGCATTAAGAGAAGCTTTCCAAGATCACCATACTTTTATTGAGTTAAGAGGTTAGGAAGGTTAATAGTATGACAAATATAAAAAATATAACATTATATCTTTTATAATTAATTATTTTAATATTTTTAAAATATAATATTTTAACATTTTTCTTTGAATGACCACAAACTCATTTTGTTCATTTTTAACTTCGACTCTAAACTTTGTCATGCATATGAGATTCATTGACAAAAATTATAATAATCAAAAGCAATACTTTTTGACAAAAGTAAAGTTGATCTTTTTTTTGAAAGATTTAAATAGTAAATTACATCTCCTAACTTATAAAGATAACATTGAAGACTTCTATCATAATTTTACAACTACTCTTTCCACTTCTATTAACAAGTTCTCTTTATAGGTGTCCTATAAAAAGAAGAATAGAACAACCAACCCTTGGTATGATAAAGAATGCAAAATTTCTAGGAAAGCTATTAGAGATGCTCCTAATGAGTCCTTCAAACTCGATAAGATCAATATATACAAATTTATAATTAAAAGA